>JAAGAY010131750.1:52960-102254 GCA_011801015.1 Ardeotis arabs
TAGATTTAGATTGGACATTAGGAAAAAATTTTTCACGATGAGAGTTGTAGAACACTGGAACAGGTTGCCCAGAGAGATGGTGGAAGCCCCATCCCTGGAAACATTCAAGGCCAGGCTGGATGAGGCTCTGAGCAACCTGATCTAGTGGGGGATGTCCATGCTCCTTGCAGGGGGGTTGGACTAGATGATCTTTGAAGGTCCCTTCCAACTCTAACCATTCTATGATTCTATGATTCTATAAATTATGCATGTTTATTGCAAGAGGGTGAAGGCAAAGTGCATTGTCAGAAAGGAGTTAAGCAAGCTCTCCTAACTTCAGGCTCCTCAGAGAGATGTCCATATGAAGAGTCATCCTAAGCAATCTCTGTAGTCAATGAGAAGAGGAAAATGGGCTCCTCAGAGAGAGATATATTCCACCAACAAAGAAAGTGATTGTGTTCCCGGGCTACACTGTCTCTTACAGGCTTACAGTGAAGTGGAGAGAGAGGAGGGCCTCATGAATTGAGATAAGAAATATCATAACATTACACTGCATTGACTGTGTAAACATCCAGAAAAGGAAATGTTAGGAAAACATTGGTGAGCTTTCACTCTCAAAGAATGTGAGCTATGTCCATGGCCCATCAGTTGCACACGTCCATGTTACATCAGCTGAGGGACTCTGGAGGAAGAAGGATCCCTTCACACTTGCTTTGGTTTTTTACACTCTTTACTCCATGTGTTCCCGGGCTACCTCCGTGTTAGCTCATCACCCATCCATAGTTGGGTCTGTCCTCTGACTTGCAGTGGTTGTTCTTATGCATAAAAGTTCATGACTGATTTTGTGTAGATATTTAAGTCAGAGGGGATTCTTAGGTGACAATCTTTGAGGAAAAGTTCCAAAAGTCTCAGTCTTCAGATAATCAATGGACACTTTTGCCACAAACACCACTAAAAGAAATTTATTCTTATACTATATATGACAATAAGCTCATAAAGATCAACTTAATAGTGTCTTTGAATTCAGTATATTTTTTACTATAATTTAATTAAACATGGGATAGTTGTGACATTACAGGACTAAATACGTAGAGAAAAGATTTACTTTTGAAAAGATTAATCTTTAGTCTTATTATGTGTACTTTGTATATGCTAAAAAAGTCTCAGAAATACAAACCATATTTATTTTAACAAATACCATGATTACTTTCCGTTTGTTAGTATCACATTTAGATCTTACCAGATATTTCCAATGTTTGCTTCATGCTCGGCACTGTGAAATCTGTTTTTGAACTGACGTGCAGATTTAGGTGGAGTTTCTTCTAGACTGATTTTCTTTCTCCTCTGAGCTTCAGAAGGACCAGAGTAAAGTACCTTTGCACCCTGGCTGATGTCATTAAGGTGGTATTCAGGACTGAACTTTGAATTGATTCCAGATGTGATGTGATCTCAGTCAAATCTGGTGGGTTGCTCAGTCCCTTTGTCGCTTGTGGAGAACTGTTCTGTGTCAGTGTGCCTCATCTTTAGCACGGCAAAGAAAAAGACAAAATGCCCAGCATTTGTTACCCAGCTCTTGAGGCTCATGACAGCTTCTTCATGAATCATAGAATCTTTAAGGTTGGAAAAGACCTCCAAGATCATCAAGTCCAACCATCAACCTAACACCACTATGTCCACTGTCATGTCTACAATTCTTTGAACACCCCCAGGGATGGTGACTCCATCATTTCCTTGGGCAGCCTGTTCCAGTGCCTGAGGAAGAGGATGTGCCTTCTCTAAGTTAGGTCAGGTGATGGGATGGAGGTTGTGGTACAAGCCTGCGACTGGGATGCATATGTCTTCCAACAAGGCTCTTTAGACCACGTGTGCTAAGAGGCACTGGGTTCTGGGCTTCTGCAGTACTGCAACCTCTTCTTAGCCCCAGGTTCCCATGTGTGATGTACCTCTGACTGATAGATCAGTGAAATGCCAGCGGCAATGTGGGCTTTTGGTGCTGGAGAGAAGTGACGCAGTACTGCATGTAGGGTGCAAGAGTTCCCAGGCCTGCAGAGAGAGGACAGGAGGGAATGCGAAGCTGAGCCAGGGAGGATGACTTTCACACATAAGGCGTGGCACGTGGCAGGTCTGCTAGACAAGGTCAAAGGATCTCCTGAGGAGATGTGGGAGACCTGTTATACAGATTGCTGTCTTTGTGTTTTATGTTCTTATTTTTCTACAAATTGAGTAAGATGGCTTTTGCAAACACCTAGAAAAAATAATGGAAATTTGAAAGGAGAGGGATGACTTAACAGGATTTCCCCTGATGGGATAGTCCCGTGAAAATAACACAAGTGAAACGCATAAGTGATCTTTATTAAGTCTACAAACACTCTGTCCATACAGACTTGAATATGAAAACAGATGTCTCCTAACGAAATCGAGTATAAGCTCAGAACAGCATGATTGCTCTCTGTTCAGCCAGATAGGATTTATTTCGAAGACATAATGCAGTTTTAGCAAAACATACCTTTATTTTACAAAATACCTGTACTGAAAAATAGACCTACTTTTTTTGTTTGCAAAGGTATTCTGCAGAAAAGTGTATAAAACAGAAGGGAAAGAGGTGCTAGTGGATTTTAAAGTTAGAAAGCAAGGGTTTGGCAAGCACTTTTGAGAATAAAGTGCTCATTGATTAGAAATTTGTGAAGGTCGCCGCCATCTAGTGATGAGATGTTGAAGATGTTGCTTGGAACTAAACGGTACTGAAACACCAAGTGTCTTTTCCAGCTGTGTCTCTATTCACTCAGCACAGTAGGTGCATCCTGAACCAGTGTTTTTTTTCCTTTTGTGTGTTTCGTGGCACATAAGTTAACTGGGAACAGGAGAGACTTACTGAGATTCGGTGTATTTGTTCCTGTGGGCTGCTCTTGCATCGCAATCCTAGAGCAGGGCACTCACGTAACTGTCTCTATTTGAGTGCAGTTTTAAGCGAAAACAGCAACCCAGCAACTTAACTACAAATAAAACTCCAGCTGTCAGGGCCATATAAGTTACTCACGAACACGAGACGGACAGTGCATGCCCTCTTTTATGAACTACCCCTCACCGTGAAGCACTTGGGCAATGTCATAATTTTAGTTTAAGAAATTTGTTCCTGGCTTAGCAAATTATTTGAGCACTGTGTGTCACTTGGGATGTGAATAATCCCCAAGTGTTCAACTGAACCGAGCGGCTGAACTCCTGCCACATAACCCAGCCTGCTACATGCTCGTGTCCTACCTCCCAGCATGTGTGTTGGATCCTGGAGAAGTCACTGACTCCTTAACAAATGCTTAAGAGAGGAATAAGTAGGGATAGGGCCAACTTGCTACTGTAAGATTTTGTTTCCCAAGGTCTGCTCCAGTTCAGATGAAGAGGCCCACTGGTAAGTGACTGTGGAGCAACTCCGTTGACTGAGGTGAAGGTATTGCCTTAGCAAAATTATAGTTCACATGAAGGTTGCGACACTTAGTCCAGTGTGCATGCGTGTTTCTGAACTCTTTGCAAGCTGCAGGCACTGCAAATGTCCTGCTAAAACAGAATTACAATAATCTAGCCTTCTGGCCCCAAATGCGTATGTTACCGTTGCTAGGTCACTGTGTTATAAAAAGGGGCAACTTGTGAAAATTTGCTTCTTTTCCAAAGCTGATTGCCACCTATAGGCCAGGCAAAATCTGATGACCTTTCTGGGGAAGGAGCATAATCAAAAGTGTCATCAAGATACTTAATCTGATTTGTTATCTCAGCACACATCCCTTCAACAGCAGGGGAATGAAGGAAGACAGCATTATCACAACCCATGACCTTGACCAATCCGCTAGACTTCTGATTTCCTTGAACGAAAATGTGCCAGCAGCATGCATTACAGTAATCAAACTCAATCTGTTTTGCACTGCTAGTCTAAGTTTATTACAGCTGACTTGCAGTTCTAAAGGGCCTGTTGCCCAATCATCTAGTTTAAATATTACGCCAGGGACAAAGCTAAGTGGTGCTAAGTCAATGAGAGGCTCAAGTATGATGCAGAGAATAAGTCTCTTGGAGCTGCTTTTATGGAAACAGACTTCTGTTTTTGTTTTCTACTGGAAGTCAGCTCAGGAGATTGTCTTTTTACTAATACTGAAAAATAGTAGTCTACTTTTTGGGCAGATCAGTGACAAAAGGAACCAATCCATCCAGCAGAAGGACTGATACTGCAGTCCTTACAGGAATAACTGAAATCTGACAAGATGAACAAATACCAAATTGCAACTAGGGAAATTGTTGAAGCTTGCGGGTTGATGAATCATGTTTGTAATCTTGGATGACCAACATGAAAGGCTCTCAATTTCTTAATATCTATGGGAAGGCATAAGGACATTTTAACTCTCCAGCTACTGTCTGGCTGGTCATTACTATCTTCACAAGGTCTCCTGGGTCTGGCACTACTCAGTATTTTCAAAACTGATGGGAATGATGTTGTGTTTGCGGGCAATGTCAAGCTGGAAGGGGTGCTCAGAACACACAAGGACAGGGTGGGAATTCCAAATTGTTTTAATGAATTGGAAGAATGCTCTGGAGTGAAAAAAGAAACCATGAACAGGATGAACCTTGGTGGCACCAAATACAGGATACCAGAGGAAGGCAGGGATAAAAAATGGTAAAAATCCGCATTTGAAAACAACAGGCTAGATAAGGACTAGAAGCAGGTTAAAAAAGGGCTAGAAGACAATACTAATTATGCTGGATCACAGCATAGAGATCTAGTGGAAAGAGAAAGTAATGGGAATTATTTGTAAGCTGTGAAATAATGCTTTTGCTCTCCTTGGCACCTGGAAAGCTTCTGCTGCAATGCTTAGTCTAGCACTACGGGAGGCACCACACCCTAAGAAGTTCAGCGAAAAACCATGAGACTGATGAAGATAAAATTAAACCTAATTGACGCACGGATCAAACTCTACAACTCGGAGAGAGTTATAAAGCAGGCATGTTTATTCGGCGCCGGGTGCATGGGGGATTGCTCCTCCAAAAGCATGCACACCGACAGCACATTTTAACAAAAATTTATACGGTGCAGGTATACATATTCATAGGATTGCACAATAGAAACTTACATATGCATAAGTGAGGCGGGGTTATTAAAAAAACACTTGCGTTAGCATTTCAGATCTGTCTCTGGTGGTCGTTTACTTCTTCAGGGGTCTTATCTTCCTCTAGATGAACTTTAGTCATTCACCCATGCTCTCCTTTCACTTGGTGATTTCAGCAGTTTCCGGACTTCTGACCGAATTTGTGGTGGAACTAACATTCCGTCCTTTGCTAGACATATTAGTCCTTGACGAATACCAGTTTCTTGACAAATACCAGTCCCTGATAAGCTTAAGTGAGTTTCAAGGCAAACAGGGTTGTTAGGCATTGTCTAGCAGACAGTTAGTCTCCTAAATCAAGCAAATTTAGCAAGCAGTTAATTCCCTGTATCATTATGACTAAATATTGAAGAATTTGGAATTATTTAATCTGCAACAAACTGAGAGGTCCTCTAGCCTTCAAATAGATGCAAATTTTGAAAAAATAGGAAATACTGTTTTCTACATGTTGTACAGACAGGATAAGAAACTGTGAATTTAAACTGCATCAAACATTAAGTTAGACAAGCCCCAACATTTTCTCATAGTAAATATAGGCACATGCTAGCACATATATCTATTCTGACAGAAAGTAAGGGAGTCTAGAGTTTTGAAAACAGACCAGAGAAAAATCTATCAGGAATGCTGTAGGGATATCTGATCTTAAAGAAAGGGAGGAGCTCCTTCAGAGACCAGACCATTGTTTCAAGATTTTAAACTCAAGGAGAATACAAAGACTGACAATCAATTCTTTACATATATATAGCCTCCAAAATGACTCACACTTTCCAAATTTAGCAGCTTTCATTAATGATCATGATCAGTGAAGATGAATCATTTTAGGACATTCCTGTCACATTCAGGTGATAACATGCCTCCCAGTAGCCCTTGCTACTCAGAATGAAACCTTAAGCTGTAGTTCATAGCAGCCATAAATGAAACTTTTAGAAAGTGATGTTTTATGTATTAAAACCAGAATTTTACAAAGTGATCTAGAGCTAGAGAGTCTTTCATATAAATGCTTTTTTTTTTTCACATCAAACCCCCAAAATTGGAGGTTTGAGACACTGTTTATATAATTTGCATTGTGTTTGAATTTGGGACTTAGAATTTTGTAATGTCCCTCTTAGCAGCTGAGCAACAATCCATCTTCTGTACCATGTTATCTTATATAATAAAAAAAAAGAATGCGAAGCAACCACAATGTTGGACTTGTTAGTGAATTTGGCTTAGATAGAAATATGAAGGGTCTCCTGTTCCAACCCCATCTCCAGCTGGGGGCTTGGGGCCTTCTCTTGAGGTGTGTCACATGGGTTTGAGCTCCCTCTGCCTGAGTAAGCCATTGAATTGCATCGTCCTCCCTGTGGCCAAATCGGCAATTTGCTACATAATGGTAGGCAAAAATGCCTTATATACTTGTCTTCAAGAGGAGAGTAGACCACGAAGAATTTTTTGGCTGTAAAGCCCAGCCACACACTGGGAGAAATGCACTTTTCCTCTTAGTGCTGTTAGCTGCCGACTGGTGTCCCAGGGCTCAGCCCGTTGGCTGTTGGGATTTACACAACCAGATGCCTACTGTATGGACATAGGGGGACCTCGATCGTTTTTTGTTGGAGCCGTCTGCCTAAATTCACCACCACCCTCAACCTCTGGTCTTTAGAAATTTTTTTTTTTAAATTGGCATATGTTTTAAGCATCTGACCTAAACAGGTATTGTTATCCTGGGCTCTGTCTCTTTGTAGCTTTGCTTCAAAGGAAAATATTTGCCACTGGTTGGCTTTCTGCTGGTTCTGTGGCTTCTGGTGGCCTTGGATCAGGCTCAGGGATCCCTCTAGCTTATTTTTTGGTACTGCATGAGTTCCTTTCTGTAGAATTGACAAGACAAGGGCTGCCCTCTCCTTTAAGGAATCCCATTTCAGCTTTGCCACGGGAATACAAGAAGTCTAATTATAGAAGTGAGGAGACCAAGAAGAGAAACTAGGTCATTTAGCCCTCCTTCTTTGTGATTAAGTCCAGTCTTAAACAACAGCTCTTAGTCAGTAATCCCCTGCAGTGTGGAAGGAGTTTAGGTTCTTTGGAACTAAAAGGGGAGCTAATAGGGTTTTCTTAGTCAGGGCCATGGTAGGTTAGCAGTCTCTGGATGATCCTGGTCCACACTTAAACTGCACTAAGGTACAGCTGTAGCATATTTTTAATGTTTTGTGAAGCAGGTGGAGCCAAACCATGAACAGCAATGATTTTGTTAGTGAAAACACACACCTTAAAGTGCACGGTGTAAAGATTAGGTTGTACCTTTGAGGTGCTGGCACGTATGTCTACAGGATATCTCAGGCACTGCATGCAAGAGGTTTAGGAGGCATAATAAGGCCACTTGGTTTACATATGATTCCTGTCTTTTTTTCTATTTTATTTCCTCATTCCCTTCTGACAGAGATTGGAAGAAAAGTTTTTGGGCACTCACTGTCAACTATCATTAAATTTTGACACTTTTGTTTGGATTCATTCTGTGCAGTGCAGAGCCAAATGTTTGTGCCCTCATCTCTTTCCTTTTCAGATGGCAAGAGCTTTTAACGTGTTTTCAGGGTGAGACGTGCCAGAACCTACCTTAGCTTAGCAGATTGTCTTTCACGTACAAAGTGTTTAATCATTTGATTAAGCAATAGCACATTAAGCCATTAATGTGTGTCTCGGTTGTGCTGGGAGACACGAGGCTGAAGGCAGAGTGGCTTCAGTCACCTCAGCAGTGCTTTCGTGCTGTGGCAATGTGCATCCTGGAGTAGCCAGTTGCTGTCATAATACAGAGTGCCTGTATTTGAAAGAGCTTTTAAATTTTTTAAACACTTTTGTTTTATGTTTTATTGACTACGTTTCTCTTGTGGAAAAATGGGTTATTGATGTTCATCTGTTGAGACACCTGCATGCTAACTCACTGCTAACCCTGGCTCTTTCCTCAGCTATTAAAATGCATCCCAACTACCTTTTTCTCAGCTTTGTGTGATTATAGATGATGAAAAAATGCCAGACTGAAAAATTTCTGAGGAAAGGGTCACAGTTTGGTGCCACATTTTTCTCTTTTTGTACCAGTTCTGTTAACAATATATAAAAAGCACTACTAAATATATATTAATATATGCTATTGATAAATATAAGAAATGTCATTATACATTAGTAAAATAATGTTATTCATAATTGCATTTTTCAAATAGCATAGCAGGTGTTTGAGCAGGTCTCATAACAACTGTATGAAGTAGGTAGGAATGCTGTAAATTGAGGTAGGCAGAAATTAAGCTCATCTTTACACTGGTAAAGAAATTTTAAGGAGTGATTCTGTTATTAGCATTTTGAGTGTATATATTACTTTTCCAAAGCAGTAGAGAAAAATACACATAGGTAAATGAAAAATAAAACTTGAGATGACTTTTGAGCAAGGCAATAACCCAATAGAAGCCTTAGTTGCTCTCTAGAAGGGATGAGTGCATCTGTAATCTCAAGAATACTGCCCAAGCCTGAGTGTTGTTTGGGCTCCATATCTGTGAAACAACTATTTGTTGTGGGTTTTTCTTTTTTATTTCAGCTCAGATAATGAGAGTTATATGCTGCTGCTCACTAGGGTGACATCTGATGGTGACCCACACAACGTGGTATCCACAGGTGGGGGACCAGAGGGGATATTTGGCTGTAGGGACCCTGAGATAGGATTGAGGATCGAGGTAAGGTCAGACAAGCCCAGTCCGGTCCCACAGTGCCTCCTGGGAACTCTTTCTCAGAGGAATCACCTCCAGAGTTGCAGCAGGGTTTTGCCTCAGTAGAAACTGGTTAGTGTACTCCTGAGGAGAGCTCAGCACCAAGCTGCCTTTTGTGGACAACCAGTGGACCTGAACAGAACTGGGGAGAGAAGTTGTCCGGCAATGTAACATATCCAAAGTGACTTATCCACAGCCAGTGGGGGAAACAGTAGTAGATTTGTCTCAAACAGAGGGGTGGAAAATTGAAGAACTGATCTTAAAGATTTAATTTTAATGTTTATTCACAAGTCTTTTTTTTTTTTTTGTTCAACTCTTCTCAGTACTGAACATTTTGCCAGAGAAATCAGCATACTGAACTTTGTTGTTTGTTACTTTTTGTCCAGATCTTAGGAGTTTTGAAGATTCTTTTGCTCGTATTAAATTATCAGTGGAGAAGTGGGTTAACAAGTGTCACATTTGAACTGAACCACATCTGAAATTATTTATGTTCCTGCTTGCTAAATACTCTAACAAATTTAGTTAGCTTGCCTAGGCTTTTTTTTTTTTATAACATCCTTTAACTGTTGTCTTTGCCTTTAACAAGTTGCTCTACTGAACTCCAACTATTTGCAAATGCTACTGTATAATCAAGCTCTGGGTAAACACTTCATCATTAAAACTTAAAATAGTAGAATAAAAACTGTACTATAATAAAAAGTAATTATTATAATGAAGCAATAAAATAATTACTGTTTATAATAATAAAAGTTTGCTTTTATTGGGAGGATCAGCCATTCATGCACAGTCATCTATCCTGAGGTCCTCTGGCTTTCATCCATTCACGGACCTCTTAAATTAATACATTTTCTTACTAAAAAATTGCTGCTCCTAAGGTGTTGAAAATGAGCAAATGTCTTTAGGTAACAATAACAGGAGGCATGAGACTGTGAAATGCCTGTTTTCAGAATGATAAGCTTCTATAATTCTGCTTCAGTCTTCCAATCTCCAGCAGGAAGTTTTTGTTTTTCAGACACAACAGTGATTAAGACAATGTTAAAATTTAAATGCAGGCATGTAAATGATTTCCTTTTTTTTCTAGCAAGGATACAGGGCATTGTTCTGGACTATTAGGATCTATTTGTACTATAATCAAAATAAAGGGTCTTCCTTCCCTGATGTAGATCATTGTTTCTTTTCCCTCCCTTTGGATGCTGTTGTCTGGTTGCATGCATCCTGATTGTCTTTCAGTGCCTGTTGATCACAGGATTTCTCTTCTAGGCAAAATTGTTGTCAGAATTTTGAATGTATATATTATTTTTACAATGTATCAGAGAAAATTACATGTAGGAAAATTAATAATAAAATAGTTGAGATCTCTTTTAAGCAATGCAAAGACTCATGTCCAACTAAAACCAGATGTCTTAACTGTCCTGTACCCTAAGAAAAATGTACTGTACCCCGGTGCAGTTTAAATCTATTCCTGCTTTTCCTATCCCCAAGGGTATATTGTCTTTCTCTTTGCAGTAACTGATTACATTTTTTGAAGACAGTTCACAGACTCTCTTTTCTGTTTTCTCTTTTCTAGAAGATTTCCTTTAGTTGTTACCACAGGTTATGTTTTCTACACTTCTCTTCACTCTTTATTACCTCTCTGGACTCTCTCCATTTGTCTCACATCTTTCTTGAAGTGCCGTGCCCAAAACTAGACATGACACCCTTGCCGTTGCCTTACCAACACTGAGCAGAGCTGAAGTCCTCGAAAGGCAAGATGGAGCGGCTCACAAAGTACTTCAATCTGTATCAGCTGCCAGGAGTTTCAATAGGCCACTTCAGCAGTCAAGACTCACTGAGATGCAAGAGAGTCCTTGTCATGTTCCCTCCTTCCCCTCACTCTTAGCAGTGCACCTACCACTATAGAGAAAAGTATGTTGTACTCCTTGATTCCTAACTACGGATTATTCACAACGCACTGGTAAGTCAGAGTCAAGGCTGCAGTCATTATCTAAGGATGACTCACCATTACTTTCTTTGAAAAATAGAAACACGTCAACTCTGTCTTCCCGAGTTTCTAGCTGTTCTTCCTTCTCTTTGCAGTGTCTATGATTCCTGAAAAGCAATACACATTCGGTACATTGATATATGTGGGAAACATAAATGAATTATCTGGGAACACCTATTATAAAAAAGTCCTAAACTACTCTGGACAAGAACTCCCTCTCGCATAGCTCAGAGAAGCAAGAGGTCTAATCTTTTTTTTTTTTTTTCCCAACCTAGAAGATCTTTATACAATTCAGGCAAATAATTTCTCCTTCAGCTTCACCATGTTACAATCCATTCCTCAGGTCACTTAAGCCAAATTAAAACTCTGATTATACAGTACTTGTACTTTCTTTTCTCTGTGTTTGCATATGATGGTTCCAGTTTTCAGTAGAGTTTCCGAATGTACCAGGCAGGGGAACCTCAAAATGCCACTGATTTTCAGTTATTTTATGGACTTTACATCAGGTTCAGCTAAAGCATCCAGGAGGCTAGAAGTGTAGCTGAATATTTATAATGTTCAAAACTAAGAAATATCTGGATGTGACAGATTATTAAGTTACTACAGCCCTTCCAAAAGTTCCTCTAAAGACTCTAAGGTAGAAAGACTCAAAAGTGCTGCTGCTAGGGGATTTTGACAGTGCTTCCAACAGGAGGCAAAACTAGAACTGAGAAGGCTGTGTGCCAAAAATTTCTATTTTCCTCAACGTGACCATGGAAGGTCAATTGGCCCATGTTAAGAATCAGGACAAGAAAGGATTCACTGGACCTAGTTCATGTTTGAAAAATGTATGCACAGATGTTTTTAGCGACTTCCAGGGGCTATCAATCTAGGGGTAAAGTTTTTGTGATTTCAAAGTGGTCAGTGTATGAGCTCACTGATGTCAGAGACAAACTTGATGTGATCTAGAGCCTGGCACAGGAATTCCATGAATTTCATTGGTTTTGACAGGTGAAACTCAGCAATTTTGGCTGAGGTTTCCTTTGCAGCATCAGAATCAGTCAGACATGACATTTAAACTGTAAAAAAGTAGGCTGAAAAGTCGGACTGGAAAACTGACTAATAGCTGTTCCTTCAGGTCTCCTCCAAACCCCTTACTCTCTTGCCTCTTTTTGGAAGCTGGAGGAAGCTTCCATAAAAGTTTTGAATTCCTGAAAGCTTGCTATGGCTGAAATATATTTAAACATCTAGTTTGCATGCAATTTATGTTTCTAGTAAATTCCTGAGTAGTTTCTGCAGTCTGTTCTTTCTGCATCGAATGATTTTCTTTGTCTTGACATTCACTCGAGGGAGCCTGTTAGAGAGTTTAGGGTTCAGGTTCAGGTTCAGACCGCTGTTTTGCTGAGGCTGCCTGACAAATATTGCAAAGGGATATTTTTTTTCATACTATCTTTTCTCCGGAGTTCCCTATGATGCTGAACTTGGCCGGAGCAACCTGGTAGGATCCAGGCTAGGGATTTTTTTTGTCTCATCAACTCATAGAGCCGTTTAGGTTGGAAAAGACCTTCTGCTCTTGCATAGCCAGGTTGCGGTGTCCTCCCCCCCCACCCCTCGATCCAGACTGGATCCACTTTTCCACGACAAGCTGCCGTCACCAGCGGCAGGGCCTGTTGTTTTTTTGGGTTTGGTTTTTTTTTTTTTGGCGGGATTTTGGCGAGAGCTCGCAACGGTGCGCTTCCTCCCGCCGCCACCAGATGTCGCCACCATCCCTACGGAAAAGCCCTCGGCCGGGGCGGGAAGCGGGAGGCAGCCGCCGCCAACCGGTGGCCGGGCTGGCAGGGGACGAGGGAGGCTTCGTGGGGGGGACATGCGGGTTTAGGCCAATTCTGCCACTCATCTCGGAGCTTCAGTGGGTTTAAAAGCCTTGCTGCTCGGCTGAGAAGGCGTCCCGGGCTGGCTTGCTCGTAAACACCGCTGCAACAGAGGGCGGGAGAGGCGATGTCCGCTTTCTCCAGCAAGTTTTGTTTGTGCAAATCCAGGATTTGCCTGTAGGCCTTGCTGAGGAGATGAGCACAGGAATTGCAGATTTTGAGTAAGACAGCATTATTTTTGGTTAGCACGACTCTGATCTGTGCTCAGCCAGGGGCTGTACTGCTGGACGGACGTGTGACACGGCGACACAAGGGTCAGGGAGCAGAGAGCCGCAAAGGTCGCGAGTCCAGGGCACTTGGTGCCGCGGGAGCCTCTAAGCACAAGTCCTCTGTCGAGCTGCTCCGTTCCCCGCTGCCCTTCTGCTCGGCCCTGAGCGTCAAAACCACATTTTTATAGGAATGTCCTTTTGCTTTCACCACTTTTGTTCTGAAAGGAGAAGGTCACATTAAAGGAGAAGACATTAAAGACCTGAAGGCCTGTGGCTAAATCAGTGTTGCTCGTCTCCTGAATTCCTTTAATTGCTTATTTCTTCTTCTGGAATCAAATTTGGTATCCTCAGCCTCCAGTTTCTGGCTTTGTAGTTCTTCTTTAGTGCTTGTTTCTCAGCCAGCGTTTCATCCCACCAGATCCTTACATCCTGCTTTTATCACCAATTCTTAACTTTTTTATTTTTCTTACCAGGGTTAGTCTGGAATTCTAGATAAGAAACTTGCCTTTACCTGCCTAATTTTTGGATTCTTCTGATCAGAACTTAGGCACAGGGCTAGTGGTAGAACAGACCAATTTACTTCAGCAGAGAGCGCTGCTTTTGTAGTAAGGTTTAGTGTTTAATTCTAGTTCCTCTTGCTCCAGTGTTTTTTGTTTCAACTTGTTCTCTTAAGAAAAAACAAGTTGAAGCAACGGGACATAGGATGCAAATAAGAAGCTGTATATTCTTTTAAATTGTGTAATAGAACAGTACCAGGCTCAACATTTTTAGTTGCTATAATATGCTTCTATTCTATGAATTCCTATCAAGAGCTAATATTTAAAAGTGTGAATGAGAAAAAAAATTAGATTACGTTTGCTATGTGTCTTTTTAATATGCAAAACTGGATGTGAATAGAGACAAAGATATATAATTAGATAAATGATTCATTCTTGATGCAATAGGATATGACTTGTACTTAAATAATTCCAGCTGGAATAATGTCCCTCTCAGTCACGTAGAAAGCAGGAAAAAAATGCAGTGCATGAATTGCCTACAGTTCTGACGTTCATCTGATATGAACCAGCATCCCAAAGTGTATGCCACTTGAACTTGCCCCTCCTTTCCCCTCAAAAACAGCTGTTTAATTTTTTTTTTTTAAACAGTATTTCATTGATATAAAAAGTTAACTCAAGAAAAAAAATAAAAGAAACAAAGGGAAAAGAAGTCACCTGGAGCTTGATGACATCACACTATGTTGTGTGGAAAAACTGTGGCCAGTTGTATTTTAGGGTGCTCACCTGTAACCTTTCACTGTGCCAGGATGCAGCGCAACCAGGTACTGCCCCTTCTGCGGCTGCCTCCATCACGGCCCGCTGACAGCAGGTCTGTGCCTTCCCTGACTCGTACAAAGGTATCAGTGTGCCTGGATACACAATGCCTGGACATCTGAGGGTGCTCCTTCAGCACCCGTGTGTCCTGGGACCAGAGGTGACTGGGGAAGCCTGTGGAGCTTGAGCTGGAGCTGGTGTGTCTCTGGACAGCGCTGTACAGGCAGCCTGCTCGCTGTATAAACTGCCCTATGTTGGGTGTTTTCTGGTCTCTGAATGCTTAAGTAGGCTGTTTGAACACTATTTTAACAAGGTTTTTGTTTTTCTCCTTAATGGAGTATTATACACTCCTGCAGCTATTGTGCCTTTGGTTCCACTGCGCTCTGGTGTACAGTGGATGTTTACTTGTCTTTGTTTGAAATAAGATATAATTAAATTGGGCAACACGCACGGTCAAACAGCAGTGCTCGGTGGTGTGCAATCCTTGCAAAATGTGCCAAAACCCATTATTGAGCTAGAAACTGGTCTGATAGCTACTCCTTTTGTCTCCTTTCTGTTGCACAATCAGGAACCTGTTCAGTGATGCCTTCTGACCTCGGTGAGGGGAGGAGATGCCCAGGGCCAGAGGGGGCCTGAGACAGAGAGCCTATGTATTCGCTCCTGAACGTTGCAGACAGAAAAGGGTTTCTGTGAGGGAAAACCAGCTTGCTCATCAAGATCAGAATGTCTGACAGGACAGGATGATTTGAGCAAAGTTGTTCAGAAGAGAAACTGGTGTAAAAAGCGCCTGTGGACCATTCGAAGTTCTTTCTGTGGTGCAGAGCTCCCATAGACAAGGGTTACAAGATTTCTGGTCTCTCCTCTGTGGTGCTCAGCTGAGCCCACTCTCAGGGGGCAGCAGGGAAATGATGAGACTCCCACCACCAACCCTTGAATATTCTCAGACCTTCTAGGCCTCTCGCTTCAGCCTAAGAGGATGATATTCCTTGCAAGATTTGCTTTGAAAAGGTCTTGAAATGTCCACTTTTTATTGTGAGTTGGGGCACGTTTGGGGCTTCTTGAGTTGCTGCATTTGGCATTAAGCTGTATTTCCTTATGTAACAGGCAAATCCTTGGCACAGCACACTGTTGATGGTAATGTCTACTGTTGCAACTCTTTTCTTAATCCAGGGTGGCTAACTCAGCTCTGATTAGCTGTGTAGCTGGGCTGGGTTTCTCAGATTTCAGCTCAGGTTGGCAAAGCAAGTTCAAGGCGATAAGGAGGCCTGAGGCTGAAAATAAGCGTATTGCAATTATGGTCTTGTAGCAATGCAAAGCACCTAGCCCTCTCTCCATGATAGCCTCACCCCTCCAGCAGTCTCTCTGGAGCAGAGGGTGCCCAAGTTCTTCAAGAAACAAAACCATCTAGCAGAGTCATTCAGCCCTGCTGGGTAGAATTTGATTTATTCTGTGGTTAAGGAGACTTTAGGCCCAGAAAGGATGGATGTCTTTGTCCCAAATGGACGCCTATTCAATGACACCACTGTGAAAGGTATTCTCCTGTGACAAATTGAAGTAAACCATAATAAGCCAAGAGCTACTCTCGTATTTATGTGTCTATCTTTCTGAAGAGATCTCACAGAAAATCTGTCATCCTCCACCTTCATAAGAAAGCATCACATAGCCATCCTCTGTAAAGGTTTTAATATAATAAATCATTGGCGGAAAACAAACAACAGGGCATTGTCCATCTGCATTTTCTGTCTTCTGGAGCTCTAAAACCATTAAGTAAACATTTATTCAGTTTAATAATGCCCCTGTGAGAAAGTCACACTAAAAAGTTGAGTGGCTTGTCCCACAGAAACAAGATGGATGTAAATAGGACACAAAATAGCCTCTCATCTCCTGCACTGTGTGATAAAACCAGAATTAATTGCACCAGCTATTTCAAAATCTTGAAATAACTTAAACTTGGTTTAGATTATTTATATTCTCCATCTATCACATTTTCCAATGAGACAGCACAATCTTAAATGTATTTTCAGATTTTAAATAGCAGCATGAGATAGTGAGAAATGCAGATTTCCCCCTCAAATAAAATATTCAATGGAATATGTTCTATAGGACACTGGCAAGCTTCTTGCAAAGTTACTGGGCCGTGTCTTGACCTGTGGCAGCTGCTGTAGTTACACATGGCGTGTCATGATTGCTGTCATTGTTAGTGACGAGTATAAAGCCAGGCAAGTGATGATATAAGTATCTGTAAATAAAAATGGACCAGTGGAGGTAGGACCACTGCAAGCAGAAGCAATACACACGGTTCAGCTGAGCAAATATCTGTCACACAACGCAGCTGACGCGAGAATAGCCTTAAGCAATGGGATTAATAAGGTAATCAAACTGCTAAAATGTGAAATGGTTAATTCCTGTGATATCTGAATTTGGTTTAACCTGTGAATAGCAGTTAATTTTAGAAAAAAAGTCCCGTAACAGTGCAGAGTATTTAGGGTAGCACTTGCCAAAATAACCATTTACTAGTATATAAAAATAAACAAAAGCAATATTAATTTTCTTGATGCTTCCCCAAATAAACAAAAGCAATATTAATTTTCTTGATGCTTCCCCAGTGTCAATATTTAACACGTTCTATTGTTCTGACATCTGGACCATTAAACAGATAAAGATAATAGGGACTGGAAAAATGGCCAGCCCGGCTACCCACAAAGTTGGGGTATTATGAAATACTGATTACAACCATGATGCCTAAATTTGAATATGTAATCAAGCCTCTGGAGGTAAAAAAAGAAACAAAAAACCCAACAGCAACAAAAAACCACTCCCCTCAAAACAAAACAAAACAAACTCCCCAGAAACTCAACCAGGAACCTGCATAAGCAAGGAGGAATTTGTGTGTGCAGTTCTTCACTCATTAATATCAGCTTTTGGGGCACGGTAAGTGTATGTGTGTATTTAGCAAACTAAAATGGACAGTTGACTTGGTTGTCGCATGAGGTCAGTTTGCTGTTGCTGCACTGTGGAAGTGGTGAGGGGTAAACACGGCAGTAACAAGCAACGGAGTGGCAATGGAGTGGCAAGCCGTGCGTGCACAGTTCCCACGCAGGACAGACCAGGTGGCTCCAGGATGTAAAGGTTCTTCTGACAATGTGGCTGCTTTGTTACTCTCTCTCTCTCTCTCTCTTTACTTCAGGATCTCTGAAAGATGGACTCATTTGTCCTTATGACCTGCTTTGTGACTTTACAGCATCTTACACCTACCTTTTCTGTCATTTATATACAGATGTACGTATGAAAACTTCCTTAACATGATGTTGCAACTGCTTTTAATTCTCTTAGTACTGGAGTCCTCCAAAACTCACAACACTAAGGCTGCAAGGGTGCAAAATTGATAATAGCGAGAAGTTACATTCCTTTTGACTTTTTTGGATTCATGTGAGTTTCACAAGTGATTTATATTCTCAGGATGTAACTCATATTTTGGTGATTATACCTGTTAAAAAATAAGATAAATTCTCACTAAGAATCGACAGAACGAGTTTTAAGGCAGTATTTCTCAGGATAAAAACATACTTCGAGGAGTTCAGAAGCTTTCAATCAGCTATGGAGGGATTTACAGTCCCTGATGTGGGATTACTTCATTATGAAGTAAAGCCTGATCCTTGAACACTGGCTTCATATTCATAGGTGAGTGTCCATCCTAAATGATGTTGACTGCAGTATTTAGTAATGCTGTCTCTTATTCTCCTCTTCTCACATTTGTTTTCATTACATGATAGACATTAATATTAGAATGACGTATCATGAAGTCAAAGTAATCATAAAGACTAATTTCATAAAACATACAAAGCCTTCTTGCTTCTGTACAAGTGTTTCTAAAATGTGGAAGATCAGAAGTGTTTCAAGAGGACTTCCAAGTCATATACCTACAAATAGTGTATATCTTGTGTAGATACTTAGGCATGTAAGCAAATGAACTCATGCAGAAGTTTACCAAATCTGAAAGGTTGTCATTTTTGCTTTGCAGAAGTATAAAAGACTAACTATTCAAGTCTCAGTGCACTCATTTCATGCTGTCAAAGTTGTGTTCACAGTGAACATCTTAGTGAAATAACATGAGTGATATTTAAAACTCTTCTTTACACAAGGAAGATTGTATGCGGTAAGCAAGAGCATGATTTTACGGTGAATCAGCTGCTCTGTAATAACTCCCACAGACATTCTTGGGGAGGGCTATACATCCCTACTCCACTTTGAGAACTAGGGCTTTTGAGAGGAGAGCAATATGGACAAACCCTAAGAAGGACTGGAAAAAGAAATGCACCTTCACAGTCCAGCGGTCTTGCCAGGACAGCTTTTACATCCAACAGAGCTGTCAGACTCCACGCACCACTCATTCTTGGCCCTCGCCACTTGGGCTGGGGCTGGGACTGGTGCTGCTGTACGGAGGATGCCTGGTTCCCGATGTCGGTGCTGTACACAGCCACTGCGCAGGCTGTGTAGTGTCGAGAAGGCGTTTTGGTCTCTGTCTGATAAAACCCAGTTGATTCAAGCCTGTTTTGACAAAGTAAAATGTGTTTGTTGTGAAAAGCACTTACGCAGCAAACTGTAATTATGGAGCAGTTAGGTTAATAGTGGAGCCGATGTAACAGACTCGCTCGATTTGATTTGATCCAACAGCCCAACCTACCCACTGAACAAAGCAGACAAGAACATTCCCTTAACCTTCTCCTTTTGTCTTTTTGGGACTCGGTACATTCTGCTGTCTTCTCTCTTCTAAAACCAGTACGTACCAGTTTAACTTGAAAGGGGTCTTTCTTCTCCACCTGTCTGCAATGGTGTTACCTGTGGCAAAGTCTCATTTTCTGCCTGTTTCTAAGTTAAGGGAAACAGATTATTGCCTCACTTTCCTGCATTTTCAATATGTATATTGGACTGAATGTGTAAATTAATTACTAAATTGGCTCTTCTTCTTCTTTATTTTATGTTTTACTGGCCTCTCAGAGCTTTAGCATTGCTTTTCCATGAACCTTTGATGATTCAGTTCTGGCTTTATAAGTTAGTCTTGCAATATAGTAAAAAAATATTTTCTCAGATGCCACAGGTGTGGCTCATTTTGTGCAAAATGGCTGCTGTGCTTGCTGTGTGCCCTTGTCTCATGACCAGACGTGGTGTTACCTTCGCTGTGAGGAAGAGAGGGCTGGGGACTGCCCTCTCTCCTCCTTGTTGGGACCTTTCACTGGCAGTGGGGATGGCTGACTGTCACTGAGAAAGCTGAGGTGCTCTCCAAGATAAGCAGTTAGCTACTGGTGAACACATGGCACTATTTGGGGGTGGTGGCACCAATTCACAACAAAATGAGAGACTTTTGGGTGGCTGGAGGAGAGGGCTGAAGAAGCTGCTTTTGTCTGAGATGGGAAGCCTGTATGATTGTGTATGGAGCAGTGGACGTACCTACCTGGTGTTAGGCTGATGTGAGCTACCACTTGCCCAGGAGTACTGTAGGGCAAATGTCTGTACCCTTAGCTACCTCGTGCCCCCTGGTGAGGTTACTATTGGTAAGGGTTAAGAATCCTTAAACCTGTTTTTGGTGATGTCCCCAAGTAGGCAATCAGGCTGTGACAGCTCATGTTTCAAAAAGTAGTCATGTAGCCTCAGAGCAGAACATATGAAGTCATTAAAAAGTAGAGCTCAAACCTTTTGAAGGTTGCTGGTATTGCTAAAGAAGGACCACAGTTCATTTGTTTGGTGCAGCAGCCACTTCTATGATTGATGAACACACGTGTATTATCATCCCGTTTTGAAAGGATGTTGACATGGCTGCACCTGTTTTAACTTCTTTTATTGTTTTGAATATCACAAAATTAAAAGTAGTTTACCTTTTGGATCAGTTGTTTAACAAATGTTTACTCCTTGAGTGAATGACAGCACATTTTGTTTGCTTACTTCCTTTGTTAATCGGTCTGCTTTGCACATAGGACAACATATGGCTAACTGGTCGAAGAGAAACTGGATTATAGGCAGCTGGAAAAATTGTCTTTCTCACCAGATATCTGAGCCTTACATGACTGCAAACACATAGATATGGTGAATATTCACCCTGTACATCAGCTTTTCAGGAGTGTCAGTACAATTAACACTTCTGTCAGTAACACTGAGCTAACCATTAGTGACAAGATGATGCTCCACTGGCATTCTCTTCTGGAAGAGAAGCAACGGTATTGTGGAGCACAGAACACAGAAGACATAACTGTGGAGTAATTGGACAGAAGTATACCCCACAAAGTCATAGTGTTACAGATTCTTATCTGTAACAAACGTGAATTTAGATAAACCTGGTCACTGAAAGCTATCAAAAGAAGATAATGGCATTTTTGTATAAAGCCTTGATAGCCTTGCTTGTGAGAGTTCTCTTGCCTGGAAATTTTCCAGAAGGAGAGAGGAAAAAAATGGCTAAGTGAAAAATGTGACTGATGTGGGAAAGGGCGCTTCAAGAAATAGGTGGACCTCAGGTCTGTAAGTTTGCCTGCTACAGTCTGGAGAAGCAGGAATACCAGGTTAGGAAATGAGCTTACATACCAGGTTAGACATAAGCTTATATCAATATTTAATTTGATAGAAAAGGCCAGAGCTGTTGCTTAGTGGTCTTGAAACGAGTCAGAAGAGAGGTACAGGAAAGCTTGAAGAAGAGTGGAAGCAGCACTCCTGGAAGCAGCGTCCTTATGCCTTCCTCTGGTAACAGAGAACTTATTCCAGGCAAAAGGATTTGTTCCTGGGTTTCTTCTGAAATATTGAAAGGCTTTGCTGATTTTCTGAACTCCACCTCCTACGTCACTAAAGCTCTGCCTCTTTCTCAACTGTATATGATGCTTCTTTGGTGATACAGTCAGTGTGCTGTATTAATGTATGTGTGCTGTATTAATGTGCAGTGTGATGTATTAATGTATGCTTGTATGGAGAGACATGTGCCACTGTGACTGAAAGAGAAAACCTACTGCTGATGGGTTTTCTTCCAGGTTTCCTCCTAGTATCTGTTCTTGCTTATTCTTTCATCAGCCACTTTTCCAGCCTTTGTTCAGCCTCCAAGAGCACTATCTGCCCTGAAAGTGCAGACTTCTAACTCCATCTTTCCCCCTCCTTCCTTCATTAAGTCAGTTTACATCAGACAAGAAAATAAGGAGGTAGATTTTTTATAGCTTTGAACTTCTGTAGCTACTATTGGACATTTGGATGTTTGGGCACTCGGCACCCCAGAAAATCTTATTTCAGGTGTTTAACGTAATCTTTTGTGGCTTTGTTGCTGAGCTGCTTCAAGCTGTGCATAGGCAGATAAACTAGGTGCATATTTTCCAGTGACGCTAGGAATTAGTAGATTTCAATACAGATCAATCCCAGAGACAAGGAAGTAAAGGTCACATGTTTTGTATTTGCTACAGTAAGTACATATGTGAGCTTTGAAAAATTGTAAATGTAAGAAATAGATAAGTAAAACAAATCTTTCAGGAAAACAATCTGTACTATACCTTACTATTCCATGAAACACATCAAGCAGTTTCTTGCTTAAAATGGAGACTTTAACACTAGTAGATACTCTGGTTTACTGGAAATCGACTGTTGATTTAATCATTGTGTTGGTGACCTGCTGCCTGCAGCTTTGGTCTGCCTACACCATTTCTCCTGGTGCCAGGAATGGCAGGCAGCCCATCGCTTTCTCATCATCCTTGCTGTGATGTCCATGCCAGACTACCTGAGGATCCCAAACTGCCATGCAGATATTAATGCGGCTGTGGAGTAGCTACTGAGTAAGTAATGTTATCTCCATTTTACAGATGAGGCACGCAAGGGGGACCAAAGTAACTTAAATGACATCCTGAAAACCACAGAGAAAGTTTTTGGTTCAGCCAGCTGTTGCTTTGGCTCCAGCCCCAAATATTCGTGATGAGACTGTCCGTGCTGGCTGCGTACGCCTGCTACAGGTGAACAGGAAAGGTGGGCAGCAGGCAGTGTATCTCACGTTGGCTTGCAATAATACAGTTTTGTTTCTAAACACTTAGCCTGTTTCACAGCTGAAAGGAGCTCAATGTAGCAAAATAACTGACATATTTTAGTCATTTATAACCTCCATGCTTTTCCTCTGCACTTTTCCAGAAGTAGGGATGGGTGAATCTCAGCAGTGGTTACCCACACCCTGCTTCCCAGCCTCCAGTACCAACATGGTGTGAACTGGCTAGGATTTCTGTCCTTCATTTTCTAAATTGGTTTCCTTAGGGCCTTGAAACAGCATGGGGAAGAACACAGTGTGACTCCAAGGTAGGAGGTTCAACCTTTTGGCATGAGGAATATTTTGTTGTATTTTTCCGTGAAATTCCACTCAGGTTGTTCGAACATTTTCTTCTCCTCTGCATTTCTTTATTATGGTTATTTTTAAATATTCTTTGATCATGCTGCCTTTGCATTGTTTATCTCACAGAGTGTAGCCTTTTGTCTCAAAAGAGCAGATTCACTCCCTCTCTGTCTTGACACATGCTGCCGAACGTGGCTGTATTCTTGCTGTGCAGCGAATCTATTCATGGTTTTATGAGTGGAAAGGGCTGTTTGCCGTGTGGACCCCAGCAGGGCTAATAGCATATTTTTTCCCTGAGCTATTATCCCATTGGATTACCACCTGCCTTTTTACTATTTTGCAGGCTATTTACATGGTCAGCTGATAAGTGATAGGTTAGCTTACTACTAATTGAGTTCCTTTTTTAGGAGTGCAATTTGGGATGGACAGACCACACATAAGGCACCAAGAATTATTCTCCAGAAGTATGTAGACTCTGACTCAAGTCAGTTATCAGGCTGAACCGCAAACTTCATGTACTAGGTAACTTCAGACAAAATATTCCCCCTCAGGAAGAAACTCTGTAGTTTATGTCAGAGGTTCAGGAAGGATGATGCAGCCTTGAATAGGGAAGGTGCAGTTGGCTGCTGCTATACCTGAGGCTCTATATTCGCTCGGCTGCTCCTCTGTGTCAAAGCACTCAGTTTCCAGGAGCAGGCAGCTGTAATTTTCAATCTTCACACTTACAATCAAAATCTTCTTACACATTTTTTTCAAGTCCACAATTGGCTGTATTTGGTCCCCACTACTTCCATACAAAATTTGGAGTAGGGGAAGTACTGGTGATAGGCTTCCAAAAAAAGGTCATTAGGGTAACCATTATCCAGCCACCAACATTAGAGGCAAACTTTAGGAGCTTCCGCCAAAGACCCATGTAGCCCCAGTCTCCCACTGCTGAGTAGGAAGTTTACTCCACTCCTTCAGAGCATGGTCAGCAGTGCTTCAGTGGTTAACACTGTATGATCTGGGTTTTTTTTTGGTCTGTTTTTTCCTTAACATAATTACTCACCCAAGAGCTGGAAAGTGTCACACGTTTATACATCACACTTTTTTTTTTTATACTGCATTTTCAGGATGTCCATTCAGAACACAAGCTGTCCTAATCCTTATATTCAAAACTAAAACTTGAAAACATCCAGGGTTACCCAACTCTCTTTCATAGACCTTTCATCATTGAGGATAATAACACTGAGAAGTTCCTTAGAGCATATAGTAAACATTGTGAATGTAAGACTTTTGCTGTAGGACTCTGATTAGTGCTTGTTTGGCCCAAGTCCTGTCTACTGACCAATCCAAGATCAATCTATTTGCTCAGTTAGCGTTCTGCATAAAGCTGGTGGCTAGCAAACAAGTAGAAGAAATATTACCTAATAATTGAAGAAGGTCATGGGAAGAAAAGAAGAAAAGGGATAGGAAGAAAAAGAAAAAAGGAAAAAGAGAAAGAAAATTCTGATGGGAGAAACTCATGATTTGGTACATTTCATTTCGTTTCATTTATCCTTCCCATCAGAAACAGCTCTGACAATATAACTATTAAATTAAAGAAGACAAGAAAGAAGCTCAATACCTTTCTTATTTTGAAAATTGTTACCATATGTCTAAGCAGCATATCATTTCTAGATACTATTTTCATTGTACTGACATCAGTAATATTTTAATCTAATTAACACAAAATAGATATGACAGGAAAATGAGAAAAATAATATTGAGTTGCCATGTACAAGCTCCTTTTTAAATGGAGACGTATTCTTTCCAGCTTAGCCCATGTGCATCTACTTTGACCACCATTGCAGGAAAGGGTGGCGTAAAACACTCATTCTGTTGACATCAATAGGTGTTTTGCCATGAGCTCTAATGGTAGGTTTCTCTTCCCAGTCACAGATTTACTGCCCCTCCTAATATCTCTTATCTAGGTCATGTTCTAATATGAGATGTTGTTCTCATTCACCATAATTCTCAATGTTGTGTTCTCCAGTCCTTGGAAATAAAATTAAGTTTGCACAAAGTGTTCACCCCACACATGTATCAACCCTTAGCAAAAGCTTGTTCCTCTGGATTTTAAATCTTTCTTTCCTTGGTTATCCTTTTGTGTCATTGAGAATGGCGCACCAGTTTTGACAATGTTTCTCTTTTTATGCCTTGATTAGTGGTGATATAATTAACAACAGTGACAGATACAGCTCTGTGACATGTCACAGAGTTATCAGTCCTTGCAGTGAATGGGGTAACCTACATCTCAGAACCAGTGTTTTAGGCTCTCTGCAGATTCAGGCAGAGAAATGCTTTATTCAAGTAATATTTCAAAGATTGTTCTTGCAATTTAACCACTTGCTTAGAAAAACAAATCAACAAAAAGTGTGCTAAAAGCCAGCTCAAACATCATAAATTAAAAAAAAAAGGAGGAGGATAAAGTGGAAGTTTTAGCAATCAAATCAGATTCTTGCT
Source organism: Ardeotis arabs (assembly GCA_011801015.1). Lineage (NCBI taxonomy): Eukaryota > Metazoa > Chordata > Aves > Otidiformes > Otididae > Ardeotis > Ardeotis arabs. The sequence continues at coordinate 78,035 of JAAGAY010131750.1, forward strand.
GGAAATGCACACTTTGTGAAAGTCTGATTTATGAGCTCTAAGTATGAATGAAATAAAGATAGAATATAACCACATAATGACCTAATACAGTATCTCTGAAACCAAAAGAAAAAAAAATTAAGTGTTGTTACATTAATATGAGGAGAAAATAAAGTACTGTAAGTAGTAGAACTGAAACGGCTACTGTAAACCAGCTCCAATTAGCTGTAGCAATGAACATGCTGGACAATTTTCTGTCCTTATCTTTTAATTATTCTTTCAACCTTTGCATCCTTTTCTTTTCACTTTGAGAGAAACAATGCAAAACATTTGTTTTCAGGATTTTGAAGAGAGCTATTATTCATTTATCCTAAAAAAAAAATGCGTCAGTACTTTGCACAATGAGGGCTTGCTCACTTGCAGAAAAATTCTAGTCCTGCTGAACTGTGAGACTTATCACTGTTTTACATTAAAAATTAGAGCTTGTTTTAGCCCTCAAATGTCCCTACGAAAACACAAATAGCACTGAAAGGTATTGACATCAGAGTCGTGATCCTCTCATTAGTATTCAACTAAATAATCTAGACTTTTGGGTTTCCTACATGCTGCCTCAGCTGCCTCGTGCCTTGCCGTCTCCCACTTGCCCTACAGATCTTTTGCATAATGATGGCAAAAGGTTTTAGAGAAAATTCATCCTGTTTGAGGTCTCCTGGCCTTACTGCTAACTCTCCATCTACTTGTTTCTCTTCAGACAGGGTTAATCTAAGACTGCAGCATTCTCATGCTGAGTGAGGGAAGGAAAATTCAAAATGATGGTCAATTCTCTCTTGTATTTTTAAAGAATAACTACATTAATATTCTCTGCTCCTTTAATTCTAGCTGCTTTTTCAGTATGACAACAGGTTTAGGATTCAATTTCAGCTTGCTTGCTTTAATAACTGAGCAATTCTCAGTGTAGCCTTTTTACCAAAGTGCTGCTACATGTGGCCACAGAACTTCTGCTCCTGAAAGAGGCGGCTTTCACTGTGCCAGATCACAAAGGTGCAAGAGATTGCAGGAGATGGGTAGCCTCCAGAGAAATACCGCATTGTCAAAATTTGGCAATGGTTAGTTTTGATCCTGATATGAGTCCTCTGTCAGTTGAATTCAGTAAAAATTTTTTATCTATCTTGATCTTCTAGCTAGAAAAAAAGGGGGAGGAATATTTGTTAGACTTCTCTTTTGAAGACTCTTAAAAGGTTTTGACTTTTCTGGCTCCTCTCAAGTGCAGGCCTGAAACGAGAAGTTGGTTTGCCTTCTCCTTGTTAGAGAAACTTCTGGGGCTTGACCACCACTCTCTCCCTTTCATTTTCCTGGGATGTGAACATGAGGGGCCAAAGGAACACGCTATCTGCCAAGGAACATTTTTTTTGGAGGGGGGAAGGAGAGGATGATCTGTGGATCGATCAGCATTGGCTGGTTAATGGTCTCCCGAAATGTTTTAGTAAATAAACTCATAGTCAACTTATTCAAAGATACATAGCAAATAGATAATAGATATGTCAGGGATAAAAGGAAGGCTAGGGAAAATGTGAGCCCTCTCTGGAAGGAAAGGGGACACCTGGGTACCTGGAGAAGGCTGAGGTACTCAGTTAATTTCTTGCCTCAGTCTTCACTGGCAAGGGCTCTAGTCACATCGCCCAAGTTGTAGAAGGCAAAGGCAGAGACTCTAGGAGAAGATCACGTTCAAGACCATCTAAGGAACCTGAAGGTGCACAAGTCCATGGGACCTAATGAGATACATGTGCAGGTCCTGAGGCAACTGGTGGATGAAGTTGCCAAGCCACTGTCCATCATATTTGAGAAGTCACAGCAGTCCAGTGAGGCTCCTACTGAAGGGAAAAGGGGAAACATAACCCCAATTTTCAAAAAGGGGGAAAAAGGAGACCCTGAGAACTACAGGCCAGTCAGTCTCACCTCTGTGCCTGGCAAGATCATGGAGCAGATCCTTCTGGAAACTATGCTAAGACACAGGGCAAATAAGGAGGTGATTGGTGACAGCCACCATGGCTTCACTAAGGGCAAATTGTGCTTGACAAATTTGGTGGCCTTCTATGACAGGATTACAGCATCAGTGGATATGGGAAGAGCAACTGATGTCATCTACATGGACTTGGGCAAAACATTTGACACTGTCCTGCATGACATCCTTATCTCTAAATTGGAGACACATGGATTTGACAGATGGACAACCTGGTGGATAAGGAGTTGGCTGGATGGCCACACTCAGAGAGTGGTGGTCAACGGCTCGATGTCCAAGTGGAGACCAGTGACGAGTGGCGTCCCTCAGGGGTCCGTGTTGGGCCCGGCCCTGTTTAACATATTTGTCAGTGACATGGACAGTGGGATAGAGCGCACTCTCAGCAGGTTTGCTAACGACACCAAGCTGTGTAGTGTGATCAGCATGTTGGAGGGAAGGGATGCCATCCAGAGGGGCCTTGACAGGCTGAAGAGGTGGGCCAGTGCGAATGTCATGAAGTTCAACAAGGCCAAGTGCAAGGTGTCTCCCTCATTCACCAGCATTTATCACCCAGTGTTTATCCAACATTGCCATGACTGAAACTTCCAAGAGTATTTTGAAATTGCGTCTCTATGACACAATTACAGAATGAAAAGAGTTTATCTTCCAGGATTTAGAAGTACTTCTTACTGATCTGCTCTCTTCTCAGCACTAATGTGTATTTCACAAAGTCTTTTTTTCAGACTGCAAACTTTCTGGAAGGACATTTTGTTCCAAGTTTGTTTACAGGGTGCCTAGAACAATGGTGTTCTCAGTTATTACTGCAGCTCCTCAGTACGATGATGCTGTCCTTAAAGAACAACACTCTGCATTTCTTATGCTACAGTGAGTCAAGGTACACCTGTATACACTTGCAAAAAGAAGTCATGCTCTGCATGACGTGAGCACTGGAGACATCTCTTAATCCTTGGCTCTATGTGCTTGTCGTTTTCTAATCTGTTCTGCAAATAGTACCTTAGTTTAATGTCAGCTAGTTACTGGGCCCAGCATAGGTTTGGTTTTTTTTCAAGAGGAAGGTGTGGGTTTTTGTATTATTTTTTTTTAATATGGCAAAGGAAACTGTGCAGAACAAAAGGACACACTTGATTGCATTAAAGCAGTCTCCATCTTTGCCATCAGAGTGGTGGCTCCAACTATGCTGCAGCACTTACATGCCATAAGAAAAAGAAAAGGAAAATCTCATCAGTGACAGCTGTACAGGGATGATTTTTCACTCATTGGAGAGACTGTCATAACTCACAGTCCTAAGAGAGTGTCTGTTTCTCACTGTCACTGGTGAGATAAGCTATATTTAATGCTGCAACACCAAAGCTGCCAATTTTACATTTGCATTTAGTGGTACATTTACAAATTAAATACACTGCCTGCCTGGTTTTGGTTTGCAGAGGGTAAAGTGATGTAATTACATTAGAGGTGAAAAAGGGCTTACTTAAAAGAAGTTTCAAAGTGTAGAGTTGACATTTTAGGAACACTGGACAGGTATAGATTTAAATGATGTGAATTTATATATTGCCAGCAACGCTACATTAAAAAACATGCATGAGTGTATTGAGGTCAGATTTCTTATTCCACAAATTACTATAGAGTATCCTTGGATAGCTCAGCATGAAATATAATAGAAAATCAACATCCAGTCTGCTATAACTAGTATGGAAAAAAGAAATTTTTGTTATCAGCAATGGAGATGAGATATGTATTTGTGACTGTAAGCAATGGTAGGGTACAATTAAACTGAGAATATCCTGGTTGATTATCTGTTTGTTTAAATGAGGAAAAATGCATCAAGTCGCTTTCAGCTGGTGGACTACATAACAAACTACCGATCAGGATTAAGCATCACTTCTTATTTTCTTTAAAAGGCTAGTGAAGTAATTGAAAAACACTGGATAAAGTCTGTTTTACTAAGGCAGCATAAATCTAAAGTAGGGGGGACAAACATACAATGGTTACACTTCTTCACTATCCGTGTGTCCTGTGTCTGAACTATTTATTAACTGAAATGTGAATGGGCAACGAAGGGCCAATTTATATGTTCCACCAAAAGATGTATTATAACTGCCTTAAGCATCGATTTCCTTCCTTTGCCTATTCTCGATTGGGATATACACACATAGAACGGCAATAATGTGGGGTTTCCTTATCAGATCTTGGATATTTCCCCAGACTGTCTGCAACCATTAACCTTGCATATTATCTGACTTTAGTGATTAGTACAAGGCACATAAAACCGTATTGATGGCCAGCCTTGGGTTAGAATGGCGAGCTGAATTATTGGAGGTTAGATTTTGCTGACTTTGTGATACAAATGATAGTATTATGCTGGTCCTGTGAAATTGCTAATTTGTCATTTCTTTCATGGTGTAGTCAATGATGTGGTACTAATGAATGAGGCACATAATTGTTTGATACAGAACTGTAGCTTCTCGCTGATGCCTTCTGCGCCGGTATTAAGAGGAAGCGAATGTCAAGACTCTCTTTGTTCACTAGTTCCTCTCGCATTTCTGCTCCCTGCTGCTAGATGATCAGAAACAGTGTTTGTAATTAATGCTAAGGCTATTGCAGTTTGGCTTATAAGCTTAACTTTGTTCTGTTGTGCTCATTATTTTTACGGGGTGCTTTTGGTAGGATTCTGTCACTTCTTTACTCTTGCAGCTCTGCTGTGAGATGCATGCGCTGCATCTGCAGTGAACTTCAGCACATAAAATCCTCAAGGATCTTAGAGCTGCTGCCATTCTGAGATCCCCTCAAGAAGGTTTTCCCAATGTACATCTCAGAGACTATCCAACAAAGTGAGACTCCAAAAGGATTTGGAAGATAAACTGGAGTGGGTGAACTGTGAGTCAATGTTTGAAGCATTTCTTTTTGTCTACTGTTCTGGTTTTGGTTAAGTGGTTGTGCAAGGAGATCTAACTGAACCAGATCAACACATTGCAGTGTTGCAGTGGTCAATCAAGATGCTTCTTATCCTTATGGTTAATTTGGGATTTCCTTTTATTTTTTTTTAGACTCCCTTTTTCTTACTCTTTATCAATTTTCTTACAAAGAAGAATGAGGATCAAGGGAGGAGGGGAAAAAAAGTAAAAAAAAAAAGGGACTAAGTCTTTCCTTTTAATTAATAAAACAGAGTTAATTTTTGTTCGTAAGTATAACTTCAGCTTGCATTATTAAATACATTTAGTGCTTCTCCAAGAAGTCACTGAAGAAATAGGTGTACAGATGGCTATTTTCAATCTGGAATTAGGAAGCAGGTGGGCCAGACCTTTATTTTACTTGTGTAATGATGGACCTCCCTAGCAGCCTGAAGTGGGGCAAGTTCTCCTGCAGCGAGGGCTGTGGAGGAGCACCAGCTCAGACATTGCCGTCTTCAGGAGCTTTATCATTGGTCTCATGTCATCTGACATCATACCTTTGGAAAACAGAGTAAATATTGGAAAAACTCAGCCTGTATTAAAATAAGACAGAAAGATGAATAAAGAATGAGAAATAGTATTTCTTATAAGAAAACCGAAAAATAATCGTGGTTGGTTGAGAAGTCTGAAAAACAAGCCCTAGTGGATTTTGAAGGCTTGAAAACCAGAAAGCGTGTGTGGTGGAGAGAGAACCTAGAGTTTATGCTATTACAAAAATAAAAAATTCTGGTTTATGCTAATTGGATGCTTGCTGTAGGCTGTGTTGATGAATTTTACAGATTTGGAGTTCTAGAATCTGAGTTACTGCTGTATGGTTTGGTCTGATAGTGTGATAGTACTGAGCTCCAAATAATGGACCTCATGTGCAAGCCCTTGAAACTCCTTCCCTAATTGCTCTGAGCAGTTCAATCTTGAGAAAATAACTTTGGAAATCAGCTTCTTAACTTCTTACATGTAAAATGGGAATCAAAACATTTGTTTACATCTGAAAAGTGTTTTTCATTTTTATATAAGAATGACTTAGTGTTTGGCTGTTAGTGAATAGTGCCTGTGGTACACAGCAGAGGTGTTCTGCTTCCCTCATCAAATGTAAAGTGGCAGAAATACACACAGCCCAAATGAAAGAGTCAAAGTCCCAGTTAATTTGTTATGCTTAGATTTAACTAGAAGTCCCTTCAATGTTTTTAGGTTCATAATTCTGTTCTCTGGTTCTTTATCATGTGTAGCTATAGTACTGTAATGAACTTTCACTAATGCCAAAGTCGTTACATTTATTAAAATGACATCATTATGAATAGTATTCTTTTGTAAGAAACTATGTATTTATTGCATTAGTTTTCAAGCTAGTAGTCATGCTATCCTAAAACATATTATTAACATGTCTCTGAGTTTGGAGTGATGTCCTTTTCCTGCTGCTGAAGAACTCAAGCTCCAATAGTGACACACTTGCAAATTGCCATTCTGCTTGAAGCTTTTTAAAGAAAGATAGGAAGGTGACTATTTTTCAAATCCAAGTTGTCTTTGTGTACAAGCAATTCTATTTTGCTTTTAGGAGAACAGTTTACTCAGGAGCTTGAGTCTTCATGAATTAAGAGACAAATTCTCCCGTGAGAATCATTCAGAAGCAAGTCAACTGCTTTTTTCCAGATCTTTACTCATTCCATGAGTATTTGTGGAATGTGGAGTGGACTAGCTTTTCTGTTAAATGCAGCATTTCAACAAAATTAACTAGCAAATACAGTAGAAAAGGAAATCTTAGGGTCCCACTAATGCTGAGCTAGTGGCTCTTTGAAGCATAGGGATAGTCGAATTTGGAGAGAGACAGCAGGGAGCACATGCCATTTCTGCATTGTGAAGGACTTTGCCGGAGTATTTCCCATAGGCTTAAGCAGTACAATTTAACAAATGAATCAATGAACCAGTTGCTACTCCTAGTTCTGTCCCTAAGAAAAGCTGTGATTTTCTTTTTATCTTTAGAGTTTAAGCTTTGTGGATGATCTTTTATAATGTGTTAGCACAAAACCAAGAGTAAAAAGGGCTGAAATCAAGTAGATACATTTATTTTCTTCTGTTACTGTTGTTATAGCTATCTCAGGAAGCAGTTAAGAGAAGTTTTGTAGACAGAGATAATATCTCATAGTTGGAACAACTAGTATGACTGGAAAATCTAGGCAAACTCTTGGTCATACAAACCCATCTTTAGGTCTGGAATAGGAGATGCACACCTTAAATCTGAACAAAAATGGTATCTTACTGGAATTAATGATTTCTGTTATCAAGGGATGCTCTGAACATTATTTTATAGTTGTCTTTTGAAGACACTTTTGCAGATCTCCACTGAAGAGCAGGATTAGAGATCAGAGGTGGAGTGATTGGTGAATACCTGGTTCTTTCATTGATTTGCATGGATGTGTGAGCTCACTCTAGGTCATGGCATTTGTTAACTTTTGCCTACTCAGTTTCTGTGAGAGTTCTGTGTGAAATATTCTATGTGCTGAGAAGTATCGGGATCCCGGGATTTTGACTGTTTTTTTTTCTATTCTGATGTTGCACAAAAGTGTTGGCAAGCTTCCTGCTTATTAGTTAGACCAGATCACCCATACAGTACTATAGACACTTTAATCTGTCAGGGTAATAAAATGAGGGAGTCACTTGAAGGCTAGGAAAACTGGTGTTAGGAATATATCTTTGAAGGCAGGCTGCAATTTCTTAATGACCCTGTCCGTAGTTTCCAAACACTGGTGATACGTGCTGTGATCAGTGAGTTATCTGTTTGGTTTTTTTTTTTTCATGAGAGGTTCTTATATGGTATCTGGATACTTTCTGTGGTTGTGTGCTATGGATGTGTGAGTCTTAAGTGTGGAGTTTTTTTGATAAAATAAACAGTATATTGCATCAAATAGACATAAAGAAGTTATTTACTCTTCTAGTCTATCTCACAACAGCTTCAACACTTTAACAACATTTTCAGAAGAACTTTGCTCAGCTTTGTTTGATTCAGGTTCTAATTGTTCGGGGGTTTTTTTTTGTGTTTTGATTTTTTATATATATTTTGTTTAATTCTTGGCAATTAATAAATGTTTCCTGGCTTTGTCTTGCTGTTCTGGTTAGAAATGGGTATTGCAGAGGTTTAACTCAGTGCTGGATGTTTTCTCTGGACAGCATCTGAAATAAGTCAACAAGTCAAAAGAATATCTGCTGGGGTCAGGGGGTACAATCATCCTTTTTGATTAGTAGCAAGGTGGCACCCACCAATGCTGAAATTACTGGGAGCTCTGCCCTACCTCTCCATTACATGGATCAAGAAGAGCAGGAGCTGGACTCTTTGGAGACCTGTAGTCACCCTTTCAGGACCACCCATATTGCTGGACCCAAGCAAGGCAAAGCTGAGTCTCATGCTGACTATCATCATCAACTATAGTCTGGCAAACACATAATCTGTACCCTATTTCCCTCCCATGGGGCATAAGCTGCAAGGGTTCATCTCTAAAAGTAGCTGAGAGCGTAGCTGGATCTCTCACCAAATGTACTAATTCAGACTCTACACATACTGCCAATGGGGCTTGCTGGTGTAATAGTAGAGGATCAAAAGAAACCTCACTTTTTAACAGTTTGTTTGAATCAAGAAAGGATATTTTTGACCTGAAATCCTGTGCATTACCTGTTCAGTCGATAAAAGAACTGCCATTGTTGCTACAAATTATCTGTTTTGTCCACACTAAAATATAAAACATTTCTGTTGAAGGAAAATACGGCACCATAAATAATTAAAACTATTCCAATTGACTTTTTTGATCAATTTTAATCTGACCTTAAATCACAATGGTCAGCCGTTTTATTTATTTTTTTTAATTACTGATTATTTAGAGAGATTACTCTAAGCAATTACTAGTTAATATCCTTAATAGCCAGTTTTACATGTAGTCCACTGCTATGTTGCCACAGGCCCTGCTTTAGAAATATAATACACTGAATATCAGATCACATCCTGTATGTCTCCAGTATTAAAGAGAACAAAATGAAAGTAATATGAATTTCACTGATAAGGACCACTTCTGCTGTGATTATAGTTCTATCAAAATGTACCTGTCTAATATTAAGCACAGATTTACATATCTTTGAAATAATAAAATTATATATAAGAAACCTTTCTTTAGCGATTAAGACAATGAGATCTGCCCCATGGTGTTATGGGGAGAAGTCCACTTTTTTTGATCCGGACAGGTTTTTTTTTCGTCTTAATATTATTGAAGCTATATGAGGCAACAGCCCCCCCCACGCCTCCCCCCCTCCTTTTTTTTCCCTATTTTTCTGGAGGGTTACGATTGTTCTGTCAGTGATACTTGGGTTACATGTTAAATGGCCTTGTGGAGGTTCCTGTTTCATTGTAATCAACAGTTTAGCAACAACTGGATGGTATATTCATGCCTCACAGTTAGTTGTTTCACTGAGATTAAGGAACTATGGACATTCTATATGTGCTATTATTTATTGAACCATGTTTGAAGAAATTTGTCTACTACTTTTCACTGATGGGAGTTTCTGGCTAACAGCACTTTAAATAAGTGGAAAATGCTCAGTTATCACCCAATGTGAACAGGATCAATAATAGTTTAGTAGTGTCTGATAATTGCAGTGGCTGTTATACAGAAGAGCTTGCATCTTCTTGAGTGACTCTTATCAATCTATTGTCCATCATCATCTGATAATCAGACCGAAAATATAGTGGGGAATTATCCCTTTTTGAATCAAGCTGGTGACAACCATTTGAAATAATGGTAAAAAAATTCTCATTGTTCCACTCAGCAGGGAGAAAAATTCAGTATCTGGGTGACTATAGTGAGAAAGGGACAAAAAAAAATCCAATGTGCACTTGCTAAGTAGAAAAATATGTATAGCATGCTGATATAAGGGCAAAATATTTCTGCAATATCTGGAGAGTGTCTTAAAATATTTGCAATGTGTGTTGGTTTTGTTTAGTGGGGGGGCTAGGGTGGCAGCTTCTGCAAGAAGCTGCTAGAAGTTTCCCCTTTGTCTGGTGGACTCGGCTGGGCCTAGGGCGGACCCGCTGCTGGCCAGGGCCAAGCCAATTGGTGGCAGAATGTTCCCTGATAACGCCTCTGCGATAACGTATTTAAGAAGGGGAAAACAGAAAAAAAAAAAGTAGAGAAGATGCGGACGAGCTGAGCAGGGACAGAGAGGGGGAGGCGTGAGCCTTGTAGGCCTTGCAGGCCTCACCCCCTGGCCTCCTGCTGGGCAGCCGACTGGGCCCGACTCGGCCCGGCCCGGCTGCAAGAAGTGGAGAGGAGAGGAGATGTGAATGAGATGTAAAGAGATGCTGAGAGGCGTCTGCCAGCCTGTTGTGAAGAATTATTCTTGTGAAAGAAATAGCTGCAGACGCCAAGGTCAGTGAAGAGGGAGGGGGAAGAGTAATGTGGCTGCCAGCAAGATTCCCCTGCAGCCTGTGGTGATAACCACGGTGGAGCAGGTTGTCCCCCTGCAGCCCATGGAGGCCCATGGAGGAGCAGAGATCCACCTGCAGCCCATGGAGGACCCCATGCCAGGGCCATCCTGCTTTGGTTTTATTAATAATAATAAATAAATAGTTTTCCCCAAGTCGAGTCTGTTTTGCCTGTAATGGTGATTCCAATGATCTCTCCCTGTCCTTATCTCAAACCTTAAGCCTTTTTCTTATATTATCTCTCCCTATTCCTTCGGAGGGTGGGGGGAGTGAGTAAGAGACTGGACTGCGTAGGTTGGTTCCAAGCAGGACTAAACTATGACAGATACTCTGAAGGAGTCATGACCCTTTGTACCTCTCAGGACTGTGCTGGTGACTTGAAAGGAAACCGCAAGACACAGATGGCAAGAAAAGTATGCTAGAGTGCAGTAGAGTGCAGCTTTTGTTGCTTTGTTCCTGGTGCAGCTTTTCTTGCTTTGTTCCTGAGGGCAGCAGCATCTCTGCTTCACAGCACAAGCACCCCAACACTGTGACAGTGTACAGCTTTGACTGTTCCCTCCTGCTTTTGGAAGAAATGTTGCTCTTGGACATTCTGAGTTCACTTACAAAACCAGAAGTATTTCTCTCATCCCCCACCCCACTTTTTTCCATGCCAGTAGGAGTGGCTTTTTTGATGATAGTCTCATAATCTTCCTGCCTATGCTTCTCTCTCCATTTTTCTTTCCCTTTTTAAATTTATCTTTTACCTCATTGCTTTCACTAACATGTATAGCCTGGTCACCTTGTGTTTCATGGCCTTTCTCCTCTGCTGACTACAATCAGAATTTCCGGAAGTCTATTTGGACATAGATTTTCATATTGCTAGGCTCAGTTACCTAAGAGAATCCTTTGGCTCTTTTTACACATTTGTAAAAGATTTCCTAATTCACAGGAAATCAGAAAGTCCCATATTCCAACTTGTGTCTGTTTCCTCTTGACTTATCATTGTGCACCTTTGAGAAAAGTCTGTCTCTACCTTCTCTACACCCTTCCATTAGGCAGTTGTAGATAGCAATAAGGCTTCCTCTCATCTTTGTCAATCTAAAGTTGAGCAAACCTGCTCCTTTAGTCTCTCCTTGTACATCATGTGCTCCATTCGCCTGACCATCTTGGTGGCTCTGTGCTGGAATTGCTCCAGTTATGTCAATGTCATTCTTCTACTGGAAAGCCCAAAACTGGACCCAGTGCTCCAGATGTGGTTTCACCCGTGCTGACTAGAAGGGGCAGATACTTCTCTTGACCTGTGCGTTTTACTCATGCTCAGGTAGCCCAATATTTGGTTGTTCTTTACTGCAAAGACTAAGGTCTCATGTTCAAAATGAACATGTGAGAGCATAAATTGTGTTTAATTATATCTAGTCTTTGGCATCAAAGTTGTGCTTTGAGAACTCTTCAAAAGCATTATATCAAGTCATATCCCTGACTACTGTATTTAGGGTATCTCAATTGATACCTTATTGAGTAGTTTCTGTAGTAGTCTTAAGTAATATTTAAACCAAAGTCTTCACCTACCCTGGCTATACTGTCTTTAATAAACTCTTTTGTCTGCTTCTGAATTAAAACTTGATTTCTGCCATATGGCTTGCCATGTGAAGAGTTAAATGCAGTTTTTCTGTACCTTGGCATGTATACACTCTCTCTTCCTTTCCATTTATTTCAAAGGCAGTTTCAGACTGCAGTGTGGTCTGCTGTGTAGTATATATAGAATCATAGAATGGTTTGGGTTAGAAAAGACCTTCAAGGCCATCTAGTCCAACCCCCCTGCAAGGAGCAGGGACATATTCCACTAGATCAGGTTGCTCAGAGCCCCGTCCAACCTGGCCTTGAATGTTTCCAGGGATGGGGCATCCACCACCTCTCTAGGCAACCTGTTCCAGTGTTCTACCACTCTCATTGTAAAAATTTTTTTCCTAATATCTAATCTAAATCTATCTCCTGGACTATTCAGAATGGAATGGAATTACAACACCCCTAGTTCCCTGAGAAAACACTTTTAACTGAGCAAATAGGAAACTTAACTGGTGGGTGCTTCTGTAGTGCTGTAGTCCTTCGCTAGATGATTGGAGCAGAACCAAATTACTCTGTCAAAACAAAGCAAAATTTACTGGTAGCCAAAGTATAATTACTTTGAAATATTAATCTCCAGTATGTAGCTGCAGGACTTCCTCTCTGTAAGGATATTGCCTTTTTCTCCATATGTCACTGAGTAAGGATTTACAAATACTAAAAAAAAAAGTATTTCAGATTTTAAAAATGTCCCTATTCTACATCAAGACAAACCCAACACCCACTCACTGTTTCTGGGTGAAAAGGGGGCAACAAGTGATTCCCCATCAAACCCAGGAAAGGAATATCACTGAAGATATTGGGGAATTGTTTTCAAGTTGTTGTTCTGCTATAATTCTTGGTCCCTTATAGGCCATACTTCTTGAACCCCTTATGTATAACACTGCGGGCTGCTGCTGAGTGTCCTGTCATGTTCTGTGCTAGAGATGGTGTCCTCCTCCTGCCGGCTCCTTGGCGTAGGACTTGAAAGAGAACATGAGCACAATAAAGCCAGTAGCCTAACTCCTAGGCTACGGTTTATGTCATCTTCCGAAGCAAGCATCTTGGACCTGAATTATTATTCTGATGCAAATTTCCACTACATTTGCATTATTTTTGCAGAAAAAAAAAAGGCTAATTTTTGATTCAGCTGTTTTGTGTCCTTACAGTTGTTTTGAATCAGCTTCTCTGACCAAAAAAATAAAAAAGTGCAGCTGAAACATTCCTGACTACCTATATTTACAAATTTTTTTTCCTTTGGCTTGTTAGAGAGCTTTTTGTTCTCTTAAGGTGAAATAAATCCTCAGATAAACCAGAAAGTAAATCAGTTGTATTTCCATAAAAACTACAGCCTCTAACTCCATCAACTGCAACTTTGTGTACCATATATGGTATTTTTTCCTAAAGCCTATTTAGTAGGTAAAGGCTGAGAGGCAGTGTACAACAAATTTTTAGACCTTGCCTTGAGAGCTGACCGACTTGAGCTTGGCTCGTACCTTCAGAGGACTAATTCCACAAGGACATTTTTTACTTCTGTATTCAAAGCATTTCTCCTTTCTTTCTGAACTGTAGTTGGCTAAGCTCTCAGAAAGGAGTAGATGGTGCTCTGTCTTCTCAAATTGGTAAACAGAGTTCTGGCTTCCCAAATGGAGGGTTTCTATGTAACTGCAAGAAACGTAAAGGAAAGGGCTTATTATTGAAAGGGCAATCATAAGAACCTGGAGTTTTCAGTGGATTTGCTTCCCTTTTCTGTGTATACAGAGCTGTTTAAGAAAGCAGCTCCCTTCACTCTTTGGAATGAAACAGGTTAAATATTGCAGCATAAAGTGTGTGGTGCACACTGAAAATGACTTGCAGATGATGCTGCTAAGACTCATGAAAATGTTATACCTCAACCCAAACCTATGCATTTTGTTTTTCTCAGAAAACTGAGCCCTTAAAAATGAAAATGCCGAGGAGGCGTATTCTTATCTGATTTCAGACAATCCCCATAGTGTTGTAAAATTAATAATGAAATAATATTAATAATGAATGAATATGTGGCATTTCTATGAGAAGCTTTGCCACTTCATAGAGCAAAGAGTGAAGAACAACTACGTTCTAATTTGGCTGCCTCAGGTAAGTGCCCAAAGTTAAGGCAGGATGACTTTGGACTCCAGATTCTTACCAAAATAGAGTAAAGACAAAATTCATCTGAGTGAAAAATGGAAAAGTATTTGGTAGAGGAAAGCGGGATTTAATTTTTGTTCTCAGTTATTCAGTTTAATTTTTGCTTCCCTTAAAGAGAATGAAAGTTGCCACTCTTTATACTAAGATTTAATGGTATTTTATAAATTGTTAATAAAATGTAATAGGCTTAAGGCAGTAGTACTTGCTATGGATGAATTCAAAAGTGATAAGCATTTTAGGTGGAAATACCGGTGGCTGGCATTCAAAGCAGTCAATTATTAAGTCACCTTCTAATCTTCAGCTTTCTGTAAACCAGCTCTAAAAAGAAACCGAGTGAGATGCTTGTCTACAGCACTGTTATATAAAAGCAGTCTCAACCTCTCCTGTTTGCCTGAGAAACATTCCAAACTGATGACTGTAGGGGTCTATTCAGATAGATAACTTGGTTACGGACAGACCAGTTAAATACCTGTTTTACTCAGCCTTTTAAACTTGAAATTAGTTTTCCTCTAGTACCTACTGATTATAATAAGCTTTTCTTTTTCCTCTGCAGCTGTTTGCTTTGGCATAGCAGGTGGGAAGATGCTCCTTTGGGAGCCAGTCTCTGCTCATCCCAGAGCTGCAGAGCAGTATCAGCCTTATATTCTCCCGTTTCCCAAGCTGCCAGCTTGCCCAACACGAGGCATTGGACAGCCTGAGCGTGAACAGAGGGTTTCAGCAGATCCATGCAGCCAGCTGTCTTCAACCTCTCAGACCAGGCCTTTGCACCCTCTTTGTCCTCCAAAGTGGTGACAGCTTGGTATCCAGTGTCCAGAAAGTCAATGGGAGTTGTGCTCATCTATTTTAAATTTAGATAAGTGGACGTCAATAGATAATCTTACAGTCTATCAGTCCTCCAGGATAAACACTAAAATCTAAGAGCTTTGAAATGTTTTCCACATCCCCTGTCTTTAGGGCAGAGTAGGCCACCCAAGTGAACCCAAGACCCCTCTGAGTTAATAGCTACCCTTTTAAGATGGGGGGGATTTTGCAGAGGATAGAGAACAATATAAAAGTGCATCTCAAACTGGAAATGGTAAAGGCTGTGGTGCTAAAGGGCTAAAGAGAAACATCAAATGCTCTCAAGGATTGCAGTTCAATTCCTGGTTTTAAAAGTTCAGTCAGGAGTCGTGAAAGCAGCAAATGGCAATTTTCAGTTATTACTTTAAGAAAAGGAATTTCTCCCCCTACATATTTTTTGTTTGGAAATGGAAAACTTCTTTAACAGAGGTGATGCGCAACAGGACAGCAGGTGACATCCAAGTATGTTATAGGCATCTCCTCAGCCTGTAACAAAACTTTTCTTTCAAAAGTCATGATATCAAGTAAAGGTTTTAATGGAAGATCGTTTAGGTAAATTTATAAATGCTTATAAGTGAACAACAAATTAGTATATTTAATTGACTTATCCTTTCAACAACTGTATTGCCCACTTTTAGCATCTAATTCCCTGAGATATGAGAGATTAACTGATTTATTTCACCTAGTCCAAGGTCCAGGGTGGGTTTGTTTTTTTTTTTTGGTTTGGTTTTGCTTTGCTTTGTTTTTAGCATTTCGGAAGATACAAAATTGTCTTCTACATCCTTTACGTGACTACTTGTAAGAGACTGTGTCAAATGTTTGTCTCAACATTGTCGAAACGTCAAACCACCACCTAAACAATGGAACATCAGTTAAACCATAAGCCCGTTATCTTGCAAGCCAATTCATGTTTTCTTGCAAGCCAGTCAAGCTACAGGACTAGAGTCTTCTTGTTTTAAGGACAATGAATATGCAATGAGATGAATGATAAAAGGACAGAAACGACCAACATTGGACAGAATGTTCTCCTACCGAGTGAACTGAACTGTCAGGACGCCACAGCTCCGTGTTAGTAGCTATTGCAACTGAAGCTTTTTTCCCTCTTTCCTTTCTTTCTCTTTTTCTCTTGCATTTGCGAACTTGTTGTCGGGTAAATAAAGTTACCTGGCTCTTTACTCCATTTTGAGTCTTAATTCTGTTCCTGAGAATACAAGCAAAACCTTGCTCCGGTGTGTGAGAGCTTGGTCCAGCCGCCTCTAGCCTCCCAGACTTGTCTGAGGTCAGCTAGAACGCAAGGGGGCCTTCCTCTCATCTGAAATTGGAGCGTGACACTACTATGTACTGTTCATTTAAAAGAGTGCTACTGCTGTATCAGCCTCTGTCTTCCAGAGTTGTATGGGAGCGCACTGAAGCACTGCTCCCTCACTCGAGACATTTTTGACAGAAAGTATAGTGGAAGTACCTCTATCCAGCCATACTCCAAAATGGTACTGAAGACTGTCATTTCTTAGGCACCATTTATCATTCAGCTTGACATCTGCTGAGACAGTCTCCTGGAGTTGCATTTAGTATTCTAGTGTATTTATTTATTTACAGTCCTTGCTGCTCAACAAATGGCAAGATCAGGCAGATTAGATATGAGGTCTCCCCGTAAAACACATGTTTTATAAAGTTGAATGTGTCCTTACGGGAGGTTTCACTGCACCTAAAACAATTGTGTAGCATTTAGGGCTCATGAAAAACATCAAAGACATTTCTTTATTTTTGCAAGCAGACCTGTTCAGAGCAAAATTGGGTTCAGGTACAGCTTTTATTACGCTTAGTAGTCACCTGATTTGCAGCCGGGAGATGACTCATTCAGCTGTGTAAATATCTCAAACATCCATAGGTTAAAAATTCAAGAAAAACATATTCTGCTTTGTCACTTGTATTCCACTGATATGTAAAATAACATACCTTCATGAAGTAGGTGCATACATTAATAGGAGCTTTAACTGTTGATTTCTCTGTTTCTGTCACCATTATAATATTACTTAATCACAGCTTTTTGTGTCTAATTTACCCAAGAGTATTTTTAATAGAAGCATAAAAGAAGTTCAGTGCTGGGTATGAAAAGAAAAGGAACTGGGGTCCAGTCTCTTTGGCAAACACTCCATAACAAGGTAATTTTTAAAAGGCATATCACATGGCTCTGAGAGAATAAAACAAGTGCTTCAGAGTTGTTCTGGTCTCTCGGATAAAAACACGATTAGATTACATGATTTACATTAGATGACGTTAATTTACAGAGGAAAATATGTGAAGGATTCCCAAGGAGTAAGGACAGATCTATATAACTGGAGAGACCTTTAACAAGCCCATGCTCCTCCCGGTTAAATAATAAACCCAAAATAATGTTTATGTGTTAGTAATTTTGTGATATATTTGAGAGTCTTTCTTACAAATTATGAATAAAAATAACTGCTGCTCATTCTCATGCATGCTATCAAGTTTTTACATACCCATATATCAAAGTTTTTCACATATCAGCATGCTACATGTGTATCTTTAACATTCATGAGACATAAATAAACACATCTAAGAACAAATAGGTAACTGATTTATATAAAAGTAAAAACCATAAATTTGATCATTAGGAACATGTTTATTTTTGGTTTTGTAAAATAAAAACTGTGAATATTCCGTTAATGAAACGTGTGGGAAGAATTTGGTTGGTACATAATTTTATTAAGATAAAGTTTTTATTTTCACATAGAGTAGACAAATGATTCAAGATACAGAAAGGGCACAAAGTGGTGGGAACTGAGGTGACTTTGTCTTCTTTTTCATGGAAGACAGCGCAGCAGGCAAGTGACTGGACTATGGTGGGTCTTCCCAAGCCAATGCAAAAGCCTTTATTCAGTTGGTTCCTTCCTTTAATGCAAGCAGAGACTTTCGTGTGAGTAAAGACTGTAGGACTGCCTCCCCTCTGACAGCATCATTTGGAAGACAGTTCTCATTTTGGCTATTTGTTTCCTTAATACTCCCATAATGAATATATGGTTTATCTCCAGCACATCTATTTGTCTGTTTACACTTTACAAAATGCTCTTCACTCTGAGAGCTTTTTTTTTATTTCTTTACCCTGGCACCCATGTATATTTCTTAACATTTCAGGGACATTGTCCTAGAAATGCTTAAAACTCTGTATGAGTGATGTAGAATATGGATATCATTGTGGCACAACCAAAAATGATGCCCTATACCATGACACACATAAGTACATCATAACTGTGTTTACAATATGATCAACCAGTCCACCTAACCTTAAGAGTTAAGGTTGCCACTGCCATTTCAAATGAAAGGCAAACCTGGCAGACAGGTTGCGAGCAAGCCACATAGCTGCTTGCTTCCTGAACTTTACATTTGCTGAATAATAATAATTTTCTCTCTGTTTTGAAATAAAAGATGCAGGGAAGTTAGAATTAAGGAGATGTCCAGTATAAATACAGTCACTAAAATTAGCAGAAGCAAGAAGGATCACACATGATATCAAGGTCTTCTATTCTTTTCCAGTTGTTCTTCTGTAGTGACTTGAATGGTTTGTGTAGTGAATAATGCTATGCCTATCAATGAGCACAGGCCTGTTTAAATAGAGAAATTATATTCTCTGCTTATTCATGTGCATTGTTTACAGGAGAGTGAAACATCCAAGGTTAAATGTGAGGACTACGTCTTCAAGGTTTCTTGACCAGACATGCATACGCGGATATATGCATCGCTGTAGGTCAGGGTCCTCCTTTTTTAAGATAAAAAAATGACCTGATGAGAAGACCAGCAAAACTCCAGAGGAATACAAGACACAAGGAAGGTCTGAGGTTTTAAAAGGAGTGTAGGCTTTGGACTTTTTTTCTTCTTCTTTTGTTATAACCACATATACCTGACATAGGTACAGTATCGATTCACCTACTGGTGGTGAAGCTGGCTTTTTGTTCGTCTGCTGGTTGTGTTACCCTAAAGCTGCATGTCAGTTCATCAAAATCAATTCCCTTTTGATTTTTGCAACAGCAGAGATGGGTCAGCTAACAAATGACAAAGGGCCCTATTCATGACAAAGCGATTGTTGCATTACAAGTACAATTTTGTAGGAATTTAACAAAAAAAAAAAAAGCACAAGAACACAATTTTACTGCTTCATTTACTGTCTCACATGATTCCTCAGGCCTCTTGAATGTCACATAATACAGTGTTTAGACTGTCTTCAGAGTACACTAGTCACCTTCTTAAAGAGAAACACAGCAGATTCAACAGTATGCATTTTTCAATGCAAAAAAAAGTTCTTTATTTAAATGTGTTTCCTAACACTTTGCAATAAATTCAGAAACACCTTAACTGACCAAACACAACCCCCTCCATATTACTCACAATATTATATTCTATTTATTTCAGTTACTCACTGATCCAGTATGTGAATTGGTCATTTCTCCTGCTAAACAGTTCCAAGTGCTTCCTGCAAGACTGGCTTGACTGCAAAGCTCAGACAGAATCTGGAAAAAACATCCACTTGATAATTTTGCAGAGATTTTTACCAGCTCAGTGCTGACAACTGACACAAATGTATGACTTACTTAAAAGATGGAGGGTATGAATTAACATTTTCAGGAAACAAAATTTTAAAGCTCACATTTTTGCCTGAATAAGAGTTTGTATTTCAGCAACACTGAGCTCATGCAGATCATAGATGTCTTTCTTTGTAGACATTTATCAGACGAATGGCAAATCTGTACATACAAATCCAGTTTAAACACTTTAACTTGGACACAAACATGAGTGCAAAAGTTTTCCATGGGACTAGGAGTGTCTGTACTTATATGTCCATATGGAGAACATCCTGGGCATATGTTTTAGCTTTGTTTTATTGCAGTAATAAGTTTGGAAAATTGCTGACTTAGTGGTTGGAGGCTCTCATTTTTCAGTAGCTCTCAGATGTCACAGAGTTGAAAAAGGTACACTTGTGATCTCTTCATTTCCAACAGCCCTGGTGTATTGCTTTAGGAAAGCAAGGATTTAGCAAGCCAGTTGAGCTAGTTCCCATCTCTGATCGTTGTTAACTTTTATCTTAAATGGAGATATTGTCACCTCTTGATACCAAATTAGCCTCACCATTGTCGCTAAGGTTGGCATGCTGGAAGAGTTTTGTGCCTAGGAGGGCTGTAACTCCTTTTCAAATTTGTCCTTTAATAAAGTTTTCTGAGCTTTTCTCTCCAGGAATTCTTAAGATCCGTCAGTATTTATTTAGCTGTAACAGGGGGCAGAAAAGACTTTTTCATTATTAACTTGTTTGTAAGCATTGCCAGGTCAGTGAAGAAGATGGCGCAGAGCTTCTTGCAAGGAGGCAGCCTCCAGCCTCCAGCTCTGTGAGGCGCAGAGCTTCTTGCAAGGAGGCAGCCTCCAGCCTCCAGCTCTGTGGGCTATTTTGCAAAGTCTTTGCCTTCTAAACACAGCCAGAGGGTTTCCAGGCACAAATTTAGCTCTCCCCATCTGCACTGATGGCCAAGACATAGGCTTCTGGGACACATAATATGACTGCAGGCTCTGGGGCTTGCTGGCACCCCCATTGGAATTGGAACTGCAACTACCCCAGACCTTCTGTGTTTCCACAAGTCCATGGAAATGACAACCATTAGGCCACTCTGGGTCTGGTTTTGTTGTTGTTGGGTTTTTTTTTTTAATTGCTAGAGAACTCAAAAGAGAAGCAGTTGCTGTTTGTCAGTCAAAGGGAATAAAAATGCAAACAATGACAGTGTTATGCCTGTATGGAGGTACGATTTGCATTTAGATTTATGTAAATAGCTCTGGAAATTAAGTTGGCACTTGGCTTTCAGTAGATTACTGGTGTGGCTCATGGAGTTGCAAAGTTTGAACAGACACATTTTAGTTCCTTTGGTCACAGGAATAACTCTTCTCTGCTTAAACAGTGTATTGGTCGCTATTCCTTTCTATTTTTTGCAAGATGCCAGACATTTCCCCCCAGTTACAGACTTGATACTATTCAAACAATTTGTTTTTAGCCCTGGAAGTTTTAAACATGCAGATGATTTTTCTGCATGTGCATATTCTTATGTGTTTTAATTTACAGGCACAGACACAGCAATTTACTGGTCCCTTTTGCCGAGGGATTAGATGCCAGTAGCCAGGACCATGTTGGGACAGCCTTTTCACAGCTGTTTAAGCACAGAATAAAGCCCCTTATTGATCCTACTGAAACACCTAAGACATGACTATCATTACACACCAAGGTGTTGTCCAGACTAACAGGAAAATGCGTTACTCTGGAGGACATGTTACTATTTGTGCACTCTGCTGCAATCTTATTCCTGATATGGATGGC
Organism: Ardeotis arabs; assembly: GCA_011801015.1. Classification (NCBI taxonomy): domain Eukaryota; kingdom Metazoa; phylum Chordata; class Aves; order Otidiformes; family Otididae; genus Ardeotis; species Ardeotis arabs. Next base: position 99,406 of record JAAGAY010131750.1, read on the forward strand.
AATATCACATTAACTTCTTTGGGAACAGACTCAGTCTGCCAGGTGTGGATAAATATATATTTCAATGTTCCCTTAGGAACTGTGCAGCTCTGAAATACCTTTTCCTTAGGACTTCTTTAAGGACATAATATCTAAAACTACTTCAGTCACAGTCAATACACTCGCAGTATATTTTCTGAAATACTCAATAACATTTGCCTCTTCTCTCATAAGAAATAGCAAGTGCCATTCCTTTCCTCTGGCACATGCCTGGGATTTAACTTGGGGTCTGCCTGGTGCAGAGATGCTGGGAGTTTATCAGGGCTTTTTTTTTTTTTTCTCCCAGCAGTCTCCTTCTGGAGAGTTTGTCAGTTTGCAAGCTATAATGAGAAGCAGGTTAAAAGAAAAAGGGCATTTTAGTGGAGGAGGGAATTAAAATTCAGCAGCCTAATATCAGCAGTAGTTTATAACAGGGCCTTATAAAAGGCAGCTCTGTGTCTTTTTTTTGTGTGTGCACTTTTATTTCCTTTGATATCAGCAGGGGAATTTTCTCTGCAAGACCCATTCCCATCTCACTTTTCTGCTTTCAGATCCCTGCTGCTCTGGGTTTTCTCCTTTCATTTTGATATATGTTATATTCTTCAACCTTCCCACTTGAAGGTTGTAGGAAGCTCGATATTGCCCTTAAAAATAGAGAACACAATTGATGTGAGAATTCTTCAAGGGGTGGCCCTGCTTTTCATATATGTTGAAAAGAATCCTTCCACTTACTGGGAGGCCTTGGTGGTGGTGGAGGTGAAGTCTTCAGGACACCATCCCATGCCTAACGAAATTGTACTGGAAATGGTAACTTGCCACTGGCAGTTTCAGTGATACCGTATCCTTAATAAGAATGCATTTGAGGATTCTGTAATTATGCAGTAATAAGACATAATTATGGTTTTATGTATATACACCTATCTCTAATGCTGCTACTGAATTGAAAATGAAATAATGAACTGCTGTTCAGATGTTTGCCCTCCACGAAATGTGGCAAGCTCCCTAGTTTAGTTTGAAATAATTTATTTCTCTACTTCCCAGGGCAGAGAGGCTAAAAAGCTGATTAGGTGCTTCTGCAGAAGTGGGGAATTTATTTCTAGGCACTGGTCGTAGCGCGGTTAATATGTCCCAAACCACATTGTGTGTTTAAGCGTCCCATGAGAGTTTCCTCAAGCTCTTCGTTGACTCTTCTGTCGCTTTTTGGTGACCCCAGGGTAGGCTAGAAAAGGAGTACGCAGGGGACCATGTGCTTGTCGTATACAATCGACTCCAGCAGTGGCCTCCGGTGCATTTCTAGCTTTTACAAATAGATGGCACTTTTGACTTGTACTACAGCAATTCAGTTGGTAGGATGCAATACCTGAAAAAAAAAAAAACAAACCCCTACTTACTAGGGTTTTCAGAAGTCAGGCACAGATTTGTTATTACTTACATAGGGGCAAAAGAAATGAGGCAGATGCAAATAGTCTGCCATGTATATCTCAGGCGGTGAGAGCTGAAAAATATAAAAATTAAACGGTAGAATGGGCAAATCCAGTACATTTGCAATGTATTTTCAGACTCATGCGCAGGATTCTCGGGGCAAGCTGGAGGAGAATTATCTTTTAACACCGAGTTGCTTTAAACGCGAACGAGGCGATTGCCACAAAAGTCTCTTATTTGCTGCTTTTCTGGTCTACACGTGTGCACACAGAGACACACATACACACAGGGGGGGAAAAAATCAGCCTGTTGTCTTGCAAGTGTTACTTATCATATTAATTAAAATCTGGTGACACGATAACACTAGCAGCTGTGTGGGAAAGCGAGGGAAATTAACAAACGTTTGATTTGTTGTGTTGCTAATGTGACACTTATTATACAGGTCACAGTAAAACAATACCTCAGCCCAAATATGCTAATACTGGGGGAGAACTGTTGCAGTTGTAAAAACATTGGTGTTTATTATAATGAGGCAAAATAGCACGTTACCTTTAGCAGAGCGAATTGCTGCTTCTCGGGGCAAGAATGAAGTATATCTGAAGGTTTAATTAAAAAAAAAATGTAGAGGAAGAATAAAGTGAAATTGTTACACTTACAAAACCCATATAAAAAGGACGTACAGCTCTTAGAAAGCGAAATATGTAATTTCTAACGGACATGGATTAAATGGAGGATGCCTGCAGCTTCTTCGTTTAGCATTCCAAGGAACTTTGTTACAAGAACAAAAGAAAAGGATTTACTAAGATACAAGTTATGCTATAAAATACACGTAGCACTGGAGATGTAATTACATTTAGAAATGGATGTATTAACCGCCCTTTTCCCCTGAGGAAAACTAATATGTAAGCTTATTTTTAATGGTGGCTTATATCCAGTCAACCAGTTTGATGACATTTTTAAACAAAGACCTTCGGACTTTGAATAATTATTCCCATGCAATTGTTGGATCACGTATAATTACTTGCTGTTTAGTACCACTTCCCAAACTTAATTGCACTATACTCTGGATCTGAGAGCTTTTTATCTATAGAAAAATAAATAAATTTACAGAATTCAAATCTGAAATAGGAAAAATTCTTCCCATAACTGAAGTAAAAATCAAAAGTATGCATGCATCATTTTGTAGCTATTTACCTCTTCCCAGGAATAATTCAATAATTCAATTTTTACAGATTTCTTTCATTTCCAGGATATTTTTTTCAATCTTTGTACAACATTTTTGAGCCCAAGGAAGGATTTTTTTTTTTCCTTTCTGATGTTTTGATCATTTTACTGAAATGGGGTGTATGAAGTCAACCATTTGTTTGACAGTCTTTGACAGCAGATTATGTAGATTTTGCCTGACAGAA
>JAAGAY010131751.1:0-20000 GCA_011801015.1 Ardeotis arabs
CAGGAGAGCAATTTTTCCTCATCACTTTCTCAGTTTGTTATTTTTTCTTCCCTCTCTCTACTCATCCCCAAGAGCTTCCTCCAGGATGGCCAGTCACACAAGAAGAAAAAAAGGAGTGGGATGAACAAGGCGTTGGGAACCACTGGGAAACCAGGATGCATCTCAACGAGGAGAAATAAGCAAAGTTATTCTGCTTCTGATGCTTTCCAAATAAATATTAAAATGTTTTAATTCTACAAGTTGACCAAGATAAGCCAGTTTTTAACATTTTCCTTGTGAAAGTAAGGTTTCTTGGCTTCTATGAGATTTGTTTTTTCAGCAAAACCAAAGTTTATGAGCCTTAAGAGCTGACTAGATAGCCTGGAGCCAGCGAGACTGGGCGAGCGAGAGTAGCCTGGGAGGGGGCTTGGATGGTTGCGTTTTGGCCCTGGCTCCGCCAATATTTGTCTGTATTATCCCAGAAACCTCATGATCCCTACTCGTGACTCTATCACTCCACTGCAGAATGGAAATAAATGCTCTGCTTCCTCTGGGTTTTGCGATTTTGAAGAGTAATCCTTTACGGAATTCTTTGAGACCCTCAGACAGAAGTTGCTACGATGGACCGTTTGGCATCCCCTACTCTACGCCCCGTTCTGTGCTTCACCCAAACGTGGCTGTTAGCACTTGATGGCAGCGTGTCACCGAGACTCCTTAATCTGGATTTCCGGTGGTGTAAACGGGATTAGCTGTTCAAACTTGACTTCACAGCCAAAGACAGACTAGAGGAAGAAGGGTCAGGCTGAGCTGAGGGTGCTGGTTCATCCCTGAGTGCCGAGGCGTGCACATCCATCCAGGGGAGAGCGGTGGACCAGCACAAACCACAGCAGCTCTTCAAAGCATCCTTTCCCAACTTGGCTAAATAAGCAAGGAAGAAAACCCTCTTCCTAAAGCTCTCCTGACCAGAAAACCTCAATGCATTAGATTTTGGAAACCAGTGGCCGTACCAGAGTGCTGCTTAATTATTACTAGTAATAGTATTTGCATGGCAGCGGCATCCTGAGGTTTCCTCTGGGACGGGGTCACAGCAGGCCAGCTCTGTATGTGTCCAGCAAGAGAGGGTCCCCAAACCCGCCCCGCTTCTCCGTGCTGAATGGCACAGGTAGGGGGGCTGCAGTAATCTCCGGCTCCCTGTGTCATTTTCTTTTGCTTTCCTTCCCTGCAGTCAATCTGGATTGAGTGTCCACTTCCACTCCCTGAATTTATGGCAGGAATCTGCTGTAAACGCTGGCTCTCACGCTCACGATTTGGTGGTCTTTAAGGTCCGTTTTTACCACGGCACGGCACACGCTAAGGCATCCTACTGTAAGCAACATAACGGGAACGGCTTACATTTAACGGGAGAGCTCTGAGCCGAGCTCCCTGCTCTCAGCTCGTGGGAACCGGCACCCAGCTCCCATGGGAATGCCGCTCTCCACTGAGACGCCCAGCACCCAGCTCCCATCAGGACGCCGCTCCACTCCGAAACACATGGCTGAGCCAGAAACCAAAACTTGAGCCTGTCAGTTGCTTTTGTCCGGGTTTTTCACGCCCTTCTGCCAACCAAACATTGTGCCAAGGGGTCTGTCGCATTTAAACACACGGAATTATCTATTACGATGCTTCAATATTTATGACACAGATTTCGCTTTAACTGCTTTGTAAATCATAGCAGGAATAATGGCCTTCCAACTGAGAGTCGTATGCCGTAATCAACCAACAGAAAGTCAAGATTGTAATTTAAAGTATATATTAAGAAGTCCTTATGTGAACATTTTGTTTAAATTAAGAGATGGGACATGATTCAAAGAATAAGGCCTCACCCAAAGATAATTTTTCTTAGCAAAGCAGTCAAGGGCTCAGAGGAGGCTCAGGGGGTGCGAAGGAGCAATCTTCACCTCCCAAGACTATAAATATTTTTTGTTGTCAGATTATTTGAACAGAAGACTCTGCCCAGCCCGCGTGGGCCATCTCCAAGTGGCACCTCGGAGGTTTCAGCAGTGGAGTCGTATTTGCCTGCCTGGTGGGGCTGGCTCCATGCGGCAGAGCCGGACACTGAACGCCATCCTTGGGCCATGGCCAACCTCCCCCAGGCAAAGCCGTTGCCACCTTCCGTGCGGGCTCGCTTGCGCTCCCCAGCCCCGTCTGTCACATCCTTCCCTGGCCCCAGCGCCCTGACACACGCCGTCTGCTCTGCCTCCAGCGCTGAGAGGCTCCGTTTCGGCTCCCTGGAGCCAAGTTCCCTGCTACGTCACCCCGCTTGTGACTCCAAACCCAGTCCCGTTCTCCTGCAGCGTCAGGAGCCCTCCCCGCCCAGCCCGGCACCCACGGTCCCCTGCGTGCCCTTCCCACCTGCGGAGAATCTCTTGGATGCAACTGCCATTACTGTTTGTGCAACAGTGCAACCCTACGGTGACGCAACCAAAACTGAAGGTCCATCATCCCCGGGATGGGGATGCTCCAAGGACCTCATGGGTAGGGCTCCTCCGAGAGCCTTCTCCTGGTGAGGGCCAGCCCCACGCAGAGATCACCGGGTGTTTATGAGCTCGGGTCTCATAACAGAGCATGACATTCCAGTGTTTATAAAGCTTCCTTTCAATAATTATCACGCTGTTACATTGGTGAGTTTCTTGACAAGTTATTAAATCATAATTTCTAATTTAAATGCCAGCTTTTGGTGTGCATGCCTGCTCAGGATAAGCTCATTTTCATTTTTATTAAACATCACCTATTAAACACAAGGAGAATTTTCTCAGGAATAACAGAAAACACCACAGGTGCCTTATTTCCCAGCTTACGTTGTAATGGTTTCAAGTAATTCCCCAAACCACATCAAGGGAATTGTGATGCGGCTAGGCAGGGACTGAGGTCTGCAAAGACCCTTCTCCGGATGCGTGGGTGCTGGCTGGCACCTTCCCCAGGGTTTTTCCCCTTGCCAGCCCCTGGAGGTGACAAATCCCCCAGCCGCAGGCTTTGCATCACGCCGCAAGGCACCTCCACCTTCCAAAACCAACGAGCGCTCAGACAAAACCAAAGGAAAGCTCAGGATGGCTGAGACATCACTATCCAAAGCACCCAGCTTCCCGAGATGTTTCACAGCCTCACGACACAGCAGTCGTACTCCGGTGCCACCCAATACTTGGCTTTTCAAGCAGATGGTCAATTAATTACGCTCGTTTGGCATTTCTAGTACCTGGCCCTGGGCTCTGCGTCCGAACTGCGTATGCCCGTGTCGCAGGAAGGGGTGCAGCGGTGCTGCCGGCTCCGTCCCACCCAGCGTTATCCTCCCCACCCTGCCGAATTAGTGGGGCGAGGGGTTGTGTGTCCGTAGAGCCCGGGACCGAGCCCACGGTGAATGGCACAAACCGTCAAAAACAGGGCTAGACAGCTGGTTTTATCTCAAAACGGGAAGTAAAAGGAAAAGAGTAACTCCAGTGCGAGAGACGTGGGGCGAGAGGATGTTCAGAGCCATCTCTTGGGATGAAGGGTCGTGCGCCTGGCCCAGCCCCTCTCTCCAGGCTGGATTTTGTGCTAAAATCCTCACTTACGTTAGGGCTAATGGGAAAAGGAATTACCCGTTTCCCCCACGTGATTTCCGTCTCCAGACTACATTCTCTGTGATCAGACTGATTAGTTAAATAAATCATCCTTACCTGAAGATAATCCATTTACGCTTTTTAATTAAACACAATTATGACAATTTGTTCTGCTGCCTGCCAGATTGCACGCGCAATCAAAGCCGAGGAGAAGAAACTTTTGCGGTTGTATTTACCTCCAGGCCAAAAACCAAGCAGAAAGCGCACCTTTTGATGATGCTACAGGAAACTGGCTGGGAAAAAATAACAAGAAGGGGAGACTGGGGACCTGTTTGAGATGGTCAGTGTCCTCTGGAACAGCCGTGGGCTTCCCCTGTGCCACGCCTGCACTGAATTATTAGGCTGGGTCCCCTCCACAGTCCCGACAGGCGCAGACGGAGCTCGGTTTCGGGGCTGCGTGTCCCCCCTGCCAAACGCAGAGCCAGGACTGGGTGCACATATGAACACGGCAGTTTGCTCAAACTGCTGCGGTGTCCTTTCCGCAGTCAAGAAAACACATCCCGTTTACTCTGCCGAGGGCTTTTATTTACATCAACTTGCCTTCACCTTGCGCGCAGAGGGCGAGAGACAAAATAAGAGATAACGAGCCCGCTTAAATAGATGTTAGGGACCTCCCAGCTCTGGAAAAGCCCTCTGCAGTCCCTCTCCCCTCCCCTGCTCAAGTTCAACTGCAAGCGCGTACAGCAGCCCATGCGCTGTTTGTTTTGGGTTCAATGGCATCTCATTTACACGTGTTAATTGCAACTAATTGGCACTAATTGGATGAACAGGAAACCCTCTGGGAGCACTCATACCTTTAATTTGTAGTAAATATCATTAATTAACATATGCTAATTAGAGCCAATTAACATTGATTAAGGGTTGCCAGCTTCTTGGAAAGTACAACTATCCACGTTGTATTAAGTCAGCACAAAATATGATACAGGCTTTAAGTCTGAAAGAAGCGGCAAGCTCACATGAGGCAGCATCTGGGCCGTGTGCTGTGCGCGGGGCACGCGGAGCTTTCACGCCGCTCACAACGCAACCACAACCCTAGCGCTGCGCAACCTCCTGCGGCCACGACGCAGCGAGGGGAACAGCGTGCTACCCACCGCGCACCGTGCCTGGCGCCCACAGATGCGGCAGGAGAGAAAATGAGTCTCCAAAATGAGTTGTTGCTACCCAAAGCACGCAAAACCCAACATCTGGGGAAGCTCGGCACCTCCTCTGAAGCAGGTCTGCTAAAGGGCACCTCTGGCCTTTGGAACAAAAGCTAAACCAGCACTTCTCCTGCCTGTGTCCGTTGGGTACCGATGCGTTTCTCGTAGGATTCAAGCACAACACGTCCCACCACGCTGGCCCAGACTGGGACTGGGCGCAGAGGGCAAAGCAGTGACTTTGGAAGCTGGATGAAGGAAAAGGGTCTGGTCCCGTCCAGCACCGACCGCTGGTGGGTGCCATCCCACGTCTCCGTGGGGCTGCAAGGAGAACCGAGGCAGTGCTGTCCCCACAGAACGCCACCTCCTCACCGCAGAGAGCCCCGAGGCGGATCCCCAGGGATGCTTCTGCGTGCCTGGGCTTGGCGAAGGTCCCCACACGGGCTGGGGCCGTTACGGAGAGTTCAGCCCAAATGTTTGTACAGCCGCTGAGCTGGATCCCTGCTCTGCAGGGCCCTAGGGGCAGGCAGGTGTGAAGATAGCCTCAAGCCGCCGTACCTTTCACCAGGACTTCTGCTGAGCACAGCGATTTGATCCGGTGAATATGGGTCACCGCGCTCCCGGGGTCCGCAAAGAGCCCGGGGCTGCTGCACAGAGCTCAGCCCTGCTCTCTGCCAAACCCATCTACCCATCACAGCCTGGAAGGTGTAAAACAACACCGCAAACCTCCCACAGGATAAAACCCTGCTGCATTTTTGGGTGAGGATACATTGCAGCCTGTGGCCAGGGATGAAGCTCTGCACCGGCTCCGAACGAGCCAGCTCAGACACCAGGGACACCAACAGCACCGCGCCGGCAAACGTACTGTGCACCACGGCACCCACCGAGCCCCCGCGCCAGGCGAGGGTGTTGGAGCACCCAAGCCCATGTATCCCAGAGAATGGTGGAAATACTGGATTCAGCCATCCGTGCTTACAACTAGTGGAGATGAGCAACCTGGGGGGTGTCCAGACACGGCCGAGGCGGTCACAGCAGGCTGAAGTTCAAATACCTCTTGTTCCCCTAAAGCCTTTCCACTAAAATTGTTACCAACCTGTTTACTCTGCTGTTTACCATTTTATTATCTGATTAAACGGCTGCTTATCAGTTTGCATAGAAGGCCAGAGAAGAAAAGCGCTTAATCTTAACGAACACCTGGGAGGAGACATGATTCCGGCTGACACCGGGCCTGATTCCCAATTTACGTGTTTCTAAAAGGATTAGCTTTTTACACTGAGAAAACAGAGGCTGGGGTCGAGACATCGCAGGAGAAGATGCGCCGCAAATGCCGTGAATGTTGTTGTTTGGCTACAAAACGGGCTTTGCTGGCAGAGCGGGAAGCAGGAGGTGCCGGCGGAAGGGGGTGCATGGCGGCGTGTCCATGTCCATGGGCTTTCCTTTCCCAGCTCCTGCAAATTTTGATGGCACAGGATGGGAGCGCATGCTTATCTCTGCCTCTAATTGCAAACTGATCCTATACTGAGGCCTCTTTCCAGCAAGCGTTTTCACTCTGTACATCACAGACTACCACAAGACAGGGTAAAGTATGGAGAAGGGATGGGGAAAGATGCTGCAGCCCAAATCCCGTTGCCTGAGTCCAGACCCAAAGCCCTGAGAGAGTCCAACGCCCGACACGGGAGCAGCGGAGCTGCAGGCGCAATGTTATCGCTCACAGACCTCCCCTCGTCCCCAAAGGCCGCCGCAGAACAACGCCGCTAAGAGATAGCAGGGTTTTTACGGCTGTATTTTTTTCAGGCCTCCAGAGAGATACAGAGAAGCGAGTGCTGGCGAAGCCGCCGTGCCTCTCATCCTTTCTGGGAGAAACCCCCCATTACGCCCCGTGCTGAAACTCCCCATGCGCTGGGCATCATTTTCAGAGACGTTAAAAACACTGTCCTCAGCCTGGGCACTGAGTGGGGCCGACTCGAAGCCTCGGGGATAAAACAGGTTTGTGTGTCTAAAAATGGGCTATAAAATTTCAGATGACTTCAGTCAGAGGGGACGTCTGAGAACCTGAACGTGTTCTTTTCATGAGTTTAATACAAACATCTGTTGGAGAGGAGCATCACTGACATTTAAAGCAGAAAGCTGGTAAAATAAAAACCCCAACAACAGATAAATATATATATATATGGACACATAACCTGCCCCTGCGTGGGGACATGCCCAACAACCCAATAGGTCTGTTCCACCTCTAATTACAGCGATCCTGCCACCCACTATCCCTTAACCAGGGCTCTAAATCTGAGTTTAAAGTATTTAGGAAGCATTGTCAATAATGTTTACAGTGAATTAATGAAGTGATTTTAATTTATTTTCATTAATTATAATCTTATTAACCAATTAATTAAATCCAAATACAGGATGCGACACTGTTTGGTGGTTGCACCCTGGTAAGCAAACACGCGGCATAATCACACTTCCAGCACTTCCCGGGGGGACCCGGGGCACCAGTGCTTCTGCAGGAGGGTCCTTCCGGGCTGGATGGGTTTGGGGTGCTGCCCACCTGCTGCTCCCCGCCACCCCGTCCCGCTCCCGGCACCGCGCGGCTGCGCAAACCCATCCGGCACCCCCTCAGCTGCAGCAACAGGGAATTTTTTTCCCCCTTTTTTCCCCCCAAAAAGTGAAAAGCTTCGTTTAATGACAGCTCCCCAGCTGCCGCTCCTCACCCCTTACCCATGCTGCGCACTGCCCACGGTGGGAGACCGCGAGATTTTTACCAACGCGGTACAAGAAATTCCGGATTATTTGACAAGGTACAGAGTGCCATTCCTCCCTGAAAAGCAACAAATTGAACGAATGACTTAACCGCTTGCAAATTCAAGATCTCTTTTTGGTTTATGGCTGCCTTAGCATCCAGCCGCACATGGATACAACCCCCTTCAACAAACATTATGCACAGGATTTATTACGGATGTATACTATTTACTAGGGTTTATAGTGATATATAGTCTCTCTTCATCATCTGAGCAGTAAAGTATATTGTTCTGACCCTTCCACTCCCTCCATTTGCCTAAGACTCCAGCCACTTGATATTTTTCCAGTTCTGACATTTCAAACATGCCATGCCATATGTATTGCCACTTTCGGGTAATTATCACGTAAAATTAGGCTAGTCTTGTACATGAAACTAGCAATTAGCTGAGGACTGAAGGTCAAAGAGATCTCATTTATAGAGTCTCTAACAAAATGTTAAGTGTAAATGTGTGTCAGATGGTCCAGGATGCCAGATTATATGGGGTCACGACAACGGGGCTGAAGTGTCATCAAGCACGGTGTAACCAGTCTGTTGGGCACAGCAGTACAATCTGGGACTTATCTCTCTCAGCCTTATCAGAACCTGCGCTAAATCTAGGACACGGCCGCAGAGGAGCTTCTGCAAAGCCAGGAAAATGAATCGCAGCTCATTGTTTCCCTTGCTAGGACTTTCGAACGAGCTGCTCTTTATTACAGTGCGCCATGCGTGACAAGCCCGGTCCTCGTCCTCCCAGGACACGTGTGTGCCAGCCGGAGCGGGAGCCCGTTGCTCCCATTCGGGTGAGGCAGGTTTTGCCCCAACCACGTGGTAAGGAAGGGCAGCAAGGGCTGTTGTGCCGTGAGCGGGATGCGCATCCCGCCCCGGCGCTGGGCACCGCTCCCCGTTGGGCTCTGAGTGTCCCCGGGCAGGGACAGTGTTGTTGGCGGTGCTCGGTCCTGCGTGGATGCTGTGGGACTGCAGATCCCCCTCCAGCTCCAAAGGGGCTCTGCCGGGAGCGTATCAGCTACCAGCACCAGCCCATCATCTTTTAATGTCATCAGAGCGGGGTTACTCAGCAGGCCAAAAGACATTTGGGTCCTTAATCAGGTGCTAATTTGTTCAGCCCTTCTGAAGATATCAGCCTTCACCTTTGCTGGTGTGGGGCTCATCCTGTGGCACCCGGGAAGGCAGAGCAAAGCTCCCAGGGACACCGGGGTGCTGGGCCAGGCTGTTCCCGCCCCAGCAGCACACAGAAGGGTTCCCTGCTGTCCCTGCGAGTGGACACCAGGCCTTCCGCTCCTTCCCCAGCGCCCGGGAAAGTCCGTTCTGCGTAAAGCCAGGGATGCTTTCACATGCGTGCATTATCCACCTTCTTTAAGTGTTTGTGGCCAAAATCTCTCACAAACCCTATCCTTCCATTTTTCCCTCTCCCAACACAACACCATCCCTCTTTCCAAGTGCACTTGGGCGAGCAAAGACGGAGCACAAAAGCCGAGGCAGCGGCAGAGGGCTGTGCCAGGACCCTTGCTGAACGAGACCTCCTCCTTCTCCGACAAGGAAGGTGACTGCCCCCGAGTCAGATGTTAGAAAAGCCTCCACGCATAATTTTGTTCATTCTCACCTGTAGAAATATTTATCCTTTCTTCCTGGCACTCCAAAAAGGAGAGAGATAATTTTAAAAAAGTCTTTTCCCCAACAACCCAATATGCTTTCCAGTGGGATACACCCCCTGTCAGGCCCTCGCTGCACGTCACCCCCTCCCCAGCACTAACCCCCCGTCCCTGTTTCAAGGGACCGTTCCCCACCGCACGTCAGCGCGGTTTCGTGACAGACGCCTCTCACGCGCTCCCCCGCTGAAGGCAGATGAAGTGGAGGGCTCATGACATTTTCCTTCCAAGTTTTCCCCCTCGTCTCTTCCCTACCCCTCCGTTTCCCCTCGCTCTCTGAATGCCATCGCCTCCTTTGCTTCTCCTCCCCTCTCCCGCTCCGGTTTCCAGCCCGCGTCCCTCCCGGCTCTGTGCCCTGACTACCAATGATGCTCTCAGCCCTGCTCTGTATTCCGGCTGGAGGCAGAGGTGGGGGCACACCAGCCCGCTCCGCTCGCCAGCCCTTCGCCTCCCGCGCAGGGCCGCAAAACGCTGCGAGAAAAGAGACGGACGATTTTCCCCGTTTTATCTGAACATGGCGCCAGCGCTTTTCCAATTGCAAATGAACCAACGCGCAGGCACGCCGCACGGCCGCAGCTCGACCGGCGCGTGGCAGGCCTGGAGGCTCTCCTCGTCCTTCTCCGCGGCAGCGGCAAAGGGAGGAGGGATGCTCCTTGTGCCAACGCACCGGAGCTGACGGGGTTATTGCAGATTCGCCCTTCGGTTCGCCATCCAGACCCGTCCCCGCACGTCAAGGACAGACTCAAACTTCCTCGGCTCTTCCCGCCGCCCAGTGCACGGCGGCGGCCCCGTCTCGTAACCTCCCTTTCCCCCTTGAAGCCTAGGTCGTAGCGGCACTTAGCTAAATTATATAACTGCAAACAAAGTGTGACAGCTTTATTTGTAATTATACTGCGTTTAAAGGAACAAGATGAGCTTAATGAGTTAATAAAGTGGCTGCCTGTCAAAGCAGGGGCTGCTTTGCACGGCGGGTCCCGGCTCGGGGCTCATGCATATGGAGGGGTGCACGGAGGTGCCGCCGGCCATGGCAACGCGCAGGTAGCAGCCCGCGGCCAGCTGCCCCCGTCCCAGAAGACTTGTATGAAGTGAAGACTTGTGAGAAGCCAGCATTTTGTCTCCGCACACTTGACAAAACAAAGACAACTCACTCCTCTGGTTTCATGCCACATTTTTTATTCATAAACAAGCTGTTGGCTGTAAAGACATGATAAAACTCGAGCTCAGAGGAGGCTGGCGAACATTTGAATGCAAATCCTCAGCTGCTACAAATCCGTCCTATTATTCAGACGATTTTTTTTTTTTTCTTCCTCCCCATTTTTGTCTTATGCTAAGCTAGGCAGGATCCCAACCAGAGATATGTGATAAACTCTGGTCAATGCAAAGAAAAGCACCGGCATAAAAATTCAAAGGCTTGCCTGGGAGAGGGGAGGCAGGCAGGCTCTGCGGGGCGAGGGAGCGCGAACAAAGGCCACCGTGCTGCCGGGGGCTCTTCCGCAGCAGCCGAAGGTTTAGTTCTACATGCACAATACTGCCTGTTGTGATCTTTTTTCACCTTTTTTTTTGCCCCGGACAGGTAGCTTTCTCCCAGAGGGGGTGTGTATGGGGAAATCCTGGCACGCAGGAGAGGCTGAGCCAGGCTGCAGCGGCGCTGCGCGGAGGAGCCCCAGCCAGAGGCGAGCACCGCAGCAACCCCCCAGCAAAACCAGGAGCTTCCCAATGGGAATATCTCACGGGGGAAAAAACCAGCTAAAAGACACAATACGGATAGATTTTATGAAATAGGAAAGGAACAGTCATTCCATATTTTCCATTTTCATCCCCAAACCTTCCAGCGATGCACATGCGTTGTAACACCGCTCAGACCCCAAACTCTCGCGCAAGGGATGAGCTTCTCTGGCCGGTACAGCTGCCGGCCACGGCTCGGCATCCGGGCTGACCAAATCAAGTCCCAGATTTGTGACAAGGCTGGTGCTGAGCGATGAAGAGCAAGGATGGCCCACAGCCAGCCCCACCGTTGGGTGCCCGGGACCAGAGTCGGTAACTTAAACCTGGCTGTGCCGGCGCCCCAAAACCCCACATTCCCACCGCTCTGAGTCCAGGTGTTTCCCAGAGCCCAGCTCTGGAGCTTAATGCTGCCGTCAGGCTGGACCTGACCTGGCTCTGGCGTAGCTCCTTCCCCTTGTAGATGTTTGTGCAAATCTTTTAACCTCCGCAGCCCCCCGTTTTCTCAGCAAGCAGGGGGGTGAGAGCGCTCCTTCCCGCCGACCCCGGCAGGGTGAGAAAGGCTTGTGGCCTTTTGCTGAAACACGCCTCGCCAGCGCCAGCATCGCATCCGAGCTTTGACCTTGGCCATAATAGAGGGAATTACCTCAGGGAGAAGAAAAAAGTCGAGAGGAGATACAGCTCAGAGAGATGAGTTTTGCATGACAATTGGGAAATAAAGAAAATAAAAGTTAGCAGGAATCATTTGCATGAGAACGCAAATGGAAAAAAAAAAAAAAGATAGATTATTTCTTGCAGCCTCTATCAAATAAATTATTTTGAGAAGAAAATGTACCAGAGGTCGAGAGCGCGAGCAGGAGGGCTGGGGGTCACTCAGGGCTGCGCTTTGCCGCTCTGGATCCCGACTGATAGAGATATTTGCATTTCGGGGGCAATTCTGCCGCACGAGGAAATCTGCTATCACGGCGTTACAAGACACCACGGATCCTCTGCCGACGCAAACCAAGAAATCATTAAGCCTTATCCCTTTGCCTCTCTGCAAAACAAACACAACTGATATCATATCCCTAGCTGTGTTTTCAGAAACACCAGGCACCAACTGATTTAATTTTCGGTGGCACTCAAAGCCGGGCCCGCATCGGGGTGTCCCCACGCAGGATATATTTGCTGTTCGTTCAGCTGACGACGCGATAAGAGGCAGACGCTGAACTGTGGCTGAAATTATAGGCAGGCGAAGTACCACTACGAAACGAGTGATCCAACAAAAATAGCCTTTCCTTCCCCGAGACAAATTACAAAGTGCAAACTTTGATTTTTATGAATGCACTCTTTATTCTCAGGCATTCAAGCAGGTTTTTTTGGTGAATATACGCCGCTCTAAGGGCTTGAACCCCTTGAAACGGCCATTACTCACGGTGGGGCTGGTACCTCGGGAAGGCACGGTCCCCTCCCGCCAGCGGGCGTGGGCTGGGCAAACCAAATCCGGCAGCGACGCGCGGACACCCTCCGAACACCTATGGGTGCGGGTCTACACAAACAAGCCTGGTTCCCCGCACTGGTGAAGACAAAAATCCCACTGACATGAACGCTACCGGAAAAGGCAAAGCAGGGCGTGAGCGGGGTCGTCTTGGAAAATGATGGAAGAGGAGAGGAAAATATCAGCAGATGTTTCTGCCAGCTGTCATGTAGCTGGAAGAGGCCCCAGTGCAGGACATGCTTAGATGCGTGTTCAGTCTTCAACCTGTGCTAAAACACAGCTTTGACCCCCTCTGTACTCCTCTTCCCAGATTTCTTGAAGTGCCTCTCTGCATAAACTGGTGTCAACGCTACCTGCCTGGCTGGGGACTGCTTTCTGCAGATGCTGAGCCCAGGCATCGGGAGAGACAGACAAGCGACGGCACCTTCCCAGCTGGGCACAGCTCCAGCTCCCTCGCCGCCACTTTGGGCAAAACCCAGGTTCCTGGCGTTTGCAATGCGATCAATGCAGGGCCCCTGGTTGCGGAGAAGAGGAGAGACTTAATTCTAATCTGTATTGACTGCTCACTGCTTTGTCTGCCAATTTGCATCACGGACTTGTCTTAAACAATGATGTGGGCCTGGCAGGTTCTCTCACAGTAATCTATACCAGCGGGTCAAAATCTCTGAGCACTCGTTAAAGCCCATACATACGAAACGCATGTTTAACTACTGGAAAGATACTGAGGTGCATCTGTCTCAATATTTATTCACCTTCATCCTTAATCTGCTTAAACCCCAACAATGCTTTCAATTTTTAGCAGTAGAAAGAGGCCACTGTCTGGAGCGGAGAGTATTTCCCCAAGTTTTTATTCTAAAATACCTTGTCGGGCTATCTGACGTCCAAGGAAAAGGTCAATGGAGGTGGACGGTAAGGAGATGAAACCACCCGAAGGGAGTGAACTCCGTCTCCTGCCTCCTCCGGCACTGTAAGTTCCAGCTTACTGAACACTCGCACCTTTTGTTTCTTTTAAAGCTGGCATTTTGTGATTGAGAAAAAAATCTCTCTGTGTATTTTGGGTAAAGCTCCTCAGAATTTCCCCTATGTCCACCTCCATTTTTCCTCAGGTTTGTAGCTACTGGTAAGAGCAGCTCTGGACACAGCATCCTTGCTGCCGCGGGGAGGATGCTGAGGGGCACATGCGGCGCTGTGTTCTGCCCTGCAAACCCCCACAGCGAGACGGCACACGGGACTAGGGGGGAACATCCCTGGCTTTGGTTGCTCACGGACCCCCCAAATCCACTCCAAGCTGGAGAAAGGCTGTGATGCCTTTTGATCTGCAGTGCCAGGCCAGAACCACCACCTCATCTTGTAAAGCCCCCGACTCCTGACGCACGGAGTGTGGCAGGGAAACACAGGCAAGGTTTTGGGTTAAACGTTGAGCTGACAAAGATGCCGCTCAGCTCCAAAGCCCAGCCCGAGCGTGCCCTTCCACAGATTTTGATAACGCAGCGTGTCGGCAGCCGTGGAGATTGAGTGATCAGGCTGGGGACATGGACACTTGTCTGCAGTTCATTTAAGCTTTGCCACCGTCTGCCTGCTTGTCAGCGGAGGTTTAGAGCCACGGTGAGGTGGCGAGTGTGTGCATGTGAGCGTGCACCCCTCTGCGTGTGTCCGTGCACCCCTCCGTGCGGGTCCATGCCCTGCGTCTCGGTGCTGACTCCAGAGCAGCTTTGGCTTCCCCACGTTTGGGTGACAATTTACAGCTGCCCGTGACCCCGGCCGCGGCGCTGCCAAACACTCTGTCCAGCCAGCGCTGCCTGGACCACGACCGCGGCCCATAAACGTGATTTATAGGCAGCATTAGGGAGAGACACCGCCTCTCACACCAACTCACCGCACCAGATGGACCGTCTGCTACTTCAGCCCCGGGCTCGGGCGGCAGCCGGGTGCCCAGGGCGCTGCCCACCTCCTTCGACTCCCTAACTGGTCTGTTGGTTGGGGTTTGCCACCCATCAAGAGGAGCCTGAGGTTTATAAATAGCTTTCTGCTCTTGGGTATTTAAAAATACAAAGCATTCAGCTGCAAAGAACGGTCTGAGGAGAAACAGCCACATTGTTTGAGAATAAATACATAAAAAATCCACTTTGCTTCCTAACCCGGTGACATCAGGGCAGCAGGACAACTGGGGACAGCCACGGCAGAGGGGGTTTCACGGCCGCGCAGGCACCGTCCCATCGTGCAGCCATGCCAAGAGGGAGGGACATCCGCCAGCACAGCACCGTGGGGACCCCGGGCAGGGCTGGCACCTCCTGCTCGCTGCCTTGGGGCCATGATTACGTTTTCCCCGTTGCTTGGCTGCCTCGGGTGTCTGCCCACGTCCAACGGTGCAGGCGGCGGGGGGCTTTCGGGTGAGCCTCTTGGCAAGACGGAGCCGGCGCGGTGACAAACCGGTGAGCGGCCGCCCCTCCCGGCACAGGACGGCAGCCCCGAGAAATACAAATATGTAAAATAATGTTTTCCCCAGCTACAGTTTTCACACTCCAGCGTGGAGAAATGGCCTGCTCATCCAGCAACCGTAGAAAATCTCAATTTCCCACATAAAAATATTAGTGGCTGGCTTAAAATATTAACATGTGGATCGCATTGCCCTCAGAAGCTGTGGGATCGGAGTTTAGCATCAGCAGTTAGACACAGATATGGAATTAAAAATGTAAGCAGTGGCTTTTCAGGCCTTATTACTGCAGCAGGGAGGCCCTGCAGGACGATGGCGGAGGGAGGGAGGATTTCGGTGCGGGGCTGGGGTTTCGTGCTATGGCTTTCCTCTCCCGCTGCCAGCCCCTGGGCTGAGCGGAGCTGCCGCAGCCCTGGGGTCTGGGGACTACTCCCACCCACCACCTCCAAGGTTACCCCCCAGCATGTCCCACATGGCCCCATCCCTCCTGCTGCAGGGTTTGGGGGTGACACCCTGCACTTTAGGGTGGCTCTAAGGACATACCCAGCTTTGGCCCCAATTAAGTGGCTGCTTTCCAAGGGGCTGGGGGCATGGAGGGGCTGGGTACAGCTTGGGGGTCAGCACATGTGTCTCCATGTCCCCAGGACGCTCCTGTCCCACCGCCCACGCAAGAGGGCCGGGGGGCAAGGGCTGCACCCATCCCAACACCGTCGCAAAGGGACCCAGCCCTGGACATGGCGAGGCCTCTAGAGGCTACTGTAATACAAATAATGAATAATTACAATAATATTAACCCGTAAACAACAGATATTCCGCAAGCCCTGCGCATAACGACGCATGCAAAACCCCTCCCGAATACAGGGACCTCTTTCCCTGAAGGTTTGGGCTCGGCTGCTCTCACGCGCGCGCCAGCACCCACAAAAGCGCCGGAGCCAGCCCGGCGAGCACCCGAGCGTGGCCGCCGCCGAGCCGCCCTGGGAAGTTGGGAAGAGCAGAGTTTGGCAGAAGGTTAGCATCGGAAACAAAAAAACTGGTCTAAATTATTATTCCACCCATAGCCTTCCCAAGGAAAATAGAAGCAGCAGATTGAGGCCTGTTTTCATATTTGATAGGGAACCAGATAAATGGCAGGCAGCTTGCTCTGATAAGGCCTTGCTCTGGGCATAACCTCTTTCTCTGAAAGCCTCTTACTATGCATAGAGTCAGGCTATCTGTGCAGCTGCACCTTGACACAAATATATCTGCACCCAAGATGAACCAATTCCCCCAGAAATTACAGGAGTGGGATTGCATCTGGGGAAGGGGCCGCAGCCACCGCTTTGCCACCTTTTTTTTTTTTAACGATACTTTTTTTCCCCCCAAGTAGCTTCTCAGACAAATATTTTTTTCCCTTATTCTCCTTCTCCCTCACCACCTCGGTGTGAAGCAAACCTCCTCCCTCTGCATTGCTCTGTGCCCCGTGCCAGCAAAGAGCAGGGAGGGCGATGGGGACGCAGAGCCGGGGCGCAGGATGCTCCCCTCGACGCCAGGGCTGGCAGCCACCGCAGCTGGAAAAGGGGTTTAACCCTCCTGAGCAATCTCACGCTTGGAAACCACCCCCAAATGTTCCTTCCTTCGGGGAAGCCGCAGTTGAGGTGACATCAGTACAACCTGGAAGCTCCCAGGCTTTTAGAGGCCACGAACAAACGTGTGATGCCATCAGCGTGCCCCACCGCCCCGCCTTGGGTGCTTCAGTACATCCCAAACTCCCTCCTCGCATGACCACAGAGCCCAAACCCCCTCCTTTTCCCTACCAAATTACTTTGGAAATGGCTCTTGGCTCCAAAGGCATCAGGGCCAGATTTTCTCATGGTCCCCGTGCAGACAGAAGCCATTTGCACTGAAGTCCAACGCCAGCTAGTCGCCTCAGTGTCCTCAACAACCTCTCTCTGCCGCACTTTAGGAGCCGAAACAAATTTATATCTTGCTAAATACGACCGATAGTGGGGAAAGAGAGATGGGCCAGGGCTGAGGGGCTTGAGGATCAGGAATCAGGAGGCAGGAAAGGCTCTTCCCACCTCTGCGAGCAGAGCCTCTGCCCTCCAGCATGAGAAAAAATATCCTGAGCACTGCCGGCTCCCGACGAACCAGTGGAAAACAAAATAAAAGTTGGTTACGAAAATTTGGGAGAAAAGGAGGCGAGATACCCAAAGAAGCGGCCAGGCTACATATTGAGCAGCTGATGACCAAACCCATACTAATTTCCAGCTGTTTATAGACACAAGAAACATCCCTGCTACCAATACCACTTTTTTTTTTTTGTTTTCCCCCCAACCAGGAGGGCCTGTAGATCAGTTTCCCAGCTGCATGGCCACTTTAAGGACTTTATCCTAACGTTCTGTTTTGCGGTGACATGAGCTCTATCATCATAAGAAGAACAACTTGGCAATTAGTCTGCGGGAGGCACGGCCACGGAGGGAGAACAGCCCCCAGTCAGAGGGAGAGGGAATCTTTTACAATGAAAGGCCCCCGGGAGAGTCGGGACCCGGACCTCGTGACGATGATTGATGCTGGCACTGCAGAGACGCACCACACCTCCCCAGAAAATTAAAAGCCTATTTGGTACGGTGCTAACAACACATCACATTGAGATTGTCTCATTACCCATCAGCACAGGGGCCTCGGCTTCCCATTTGTCCGGTGTTAGGGGAAAAACCCCACAGGACAAAACGCTTCTCCCCTTTTCTCCTCATCCATCCCAGAACACACTTGGAAAACCTGAAAGTGAAGGCTGGGCACGTTCAAAGCCCCTGTACCCTTCCTTGTAGAACATTATCATTATTGTTTGGGTTTACATCTCACCAAAAGGCTGGAGATCTGCACGGCTGGGTGCTGCCCACACACAGCCACGGCCGTGCCTTCTCCCAGCCCGGCACGGGGCGATGCCAGCTCCGCGGCTGCGGGTTAGAGCAGCCCGTGCCAGCGCCGAGGCTGAGCGCCGCATGCCCAAACCACCTCGGGGATTCGCACGCGGCCGCACGAAGGAACCACGCAGACGGAGCTGGGGGGAGCGAAGAGAGAGTGCTTGAGGCAGGGAGATGGGGAGGTATTTGCAAAAGGGGCAGATTTCATCCGTACACCGCAGTCGCCGAGGTACAATCGGCCCCGCTGCCAACTGTGAAGGGCCGTGGGTAGAAAAGTGAAATATTAGAGCTTCGGGGTTTCCCCGCCCCCACCCCTTCCAAACTGGCATCTGTTACGTGTTGGGATGGAGCAGCAGATGCCTGGTTGTGGCTAATGACAGCAGTAGTCTGTTAACAGATGCCACGTATCCAGCAACAGCCTTTGTCTGATCAAAACACCACGCGCTGATTTAGCTGTAAAGGTAGCGGGGCCAAGGCCTTTCCCTCCCCGCAGCCGGATGAGTCGGAGCAGGAGCAGCGTCCTCGCTCCCATCCCCTCCCGTGCTGCCAGAAAAGATGCAGCTCCCGGGGTTGGCTGGACCAGAGCATCCGAACCCGCTCGTCCCACACAGTCCGAGATGAGCAGCCCCGGTTTGTGCCCAAGTGCTTTGCTGGGTGCTAAACCCAGCGGAGGAGCGACGCAGGGAAAGCGCGAAGTCGAAGTAGGGTGAGATATCTCAAGGGTGCCGGACGCGCGGTCAAAGCGCTGGGCTTGCAAATGGCCCGCACGGGATGTCTCGCGGCCACCTGGGCATGTGCTGGGCTCCGTAAACCCCCACAAGCACCAACTGAGGAAAGCAAAGGCCCAATCCTGTGCACGTGGGAGTCCCAAGGGCTGTGAACGGCTCCAGGTCGGGTCCTGAGGGCAGGAGCGCAGATGCTGGTTTTTCAAGGCTCACTCCGTCAGCCGTCCCACTGACATCTCCCCACAGCCCGGCCACATTAAACATCCAGGGGTCCGTTCTCCTGCCTCTCCCGGTGACAGTAACGGCAGTGACAAGCCCGTACGCAGAGCAGGGGAGATCTCCAAGTGCTCAACAAATTACATGTTTAGAATCAAACCTGTCCCTGGGAGCGAGGGAAACACAGCGTTGCCCACGATGGGGAACTTCTGTGCTGCTTCGAAAAACATTTAAATAACAAGATTAATCCCCTTTCCTTCAAATTAGTTAATAAAAATTGATTTCTGTTGGTTCCAAATACTTGTTTTCATCAAAGCTACCTTTTAGGGGTACTTGCAACCTCCTAATACCAATAAAGCTTTAGGACTGGTCAGATTTTTTTGGTCTTTCTACGCAAAGATGAAAGCCCATCCTCCCCGGGGCGTCCATGCTCTCCATGGAGAGCCCAGTGCAAGCCCGTGCTTTGCTCAGGGCATCGCACGTTATTTCCAAGAGGAGGCAAGGAACGCGGATCCGGGAATCAAAAACGCTCAGTCTGGAGGTCAGCGGTGACGCAGACCTGCTCCGGCGCCCGCAGCACCTCTCCTCCCAGGAGACCCTTCCAGCCGCCCTGCCATTGCACAGACAGAGAAGCTGAGGCAGAAACCAGCCCCTTGCGCCCACCCACCCGCCGCCGCGCTGCCTTCCCCCTCTCTACATTTCTATTTCCTCGGACTTATCGCCCTGCCACACTAGGTAGGCAAGGACAATACCGTGAAGAACCAAATGAAGAGAGTTTTTAACCAACACACAGGAGCCTAAAGGATAATTAAATGACAAGACTTATCAGCCCCCGCGGGGCATTTCCATTGTGTAACAGATTAAAAAATGTTTCCTTTCCAAAGAGGAAAACAGTCGCTGATCTACCTTTCGCTGAATCTATTAGACAACTCATCTGAAACAAGTTTCACATTTTGTAATTCGACCAGCTGATCCAATCCCCTCCTTTTGATTTCCCCAGATGGCAGGAGCAGCTGGAATGGAAAATCCTTCCCCGCCAGCACCGCAGCATCACCTGGCCATCAACAGATCGACGTGCTCAGCACCTCGCCTGGTCCGAGCGGGGAGGGAAGCAGCTCAAAATGATTTGCTCTTAAGCAATCAGACAAACAAACAAAACCCCCTCTCGCATTTTCAGGAGGCTTTAAAAAATGTGGATACTACAAGAGCTACGTGCTCGTAGATGGACGCTAATGGCATGGGGCCGCGTGCACAAGTAGGGGATTTGGCTCAGCGTTGTATCAAACAAAGTTAGACCAAAGAGAGGAGTCCAATTGTCTCCGCTAAAAGT
>JAAGAY010131751.1:25000-28046 GCA_011801015.1 Ardeotis arabs
AAGTTAATCTTCATTGATTGAATATCAAATTCATTTGAATGTGTTAGCAAAGCCTTCCCCCTCCCTCCTGGACAGGAGAAAACGGAAGAGAAATACACATTTCCTACCCTGGTGCTGAGGAATTTGGGTGTTTATTTGGTCTTTCGCTCTCATTTTGCTCTTTAAGTCCTTTTTTTGTTGCCCCGTGTCTTCTCTTTCCCCTTTGCTTTAAATAAAAAATAAAAAAGAGAAAACCCAAATAACTGCGCTTGCTTTATTTTCAGATGCAAAACGCTCCTTTTACTCCACGCTTCTGAGAAGAGAATTAAGGAAACACAGAACCTCGATAATAACTCGCTTCAAAAGGGCGAGAAAGCAAAGCCAAAACTCCTTAAAATGAAACACAATCCAGTCAGAAAACGCCGGTGTGGGTAACGAGCCTTTCTTTTTAGAACTGGGGGTTTTGACAGCACCAAACCCCATGCACAACCCCTCGCAGCTCCCCGGTGCGTCCCGCCGGCACGCGGGGTTTAGCCCAACGAGCTGCTTTGGCTCCAACAGTGGAGGATGCTGAGGAGACCGCGACTGGCCCCAACCCCGCTCCTCCTCCTCACCAGACTTACGGCCTCCGGGAAACCTCCCCACGCCCTTCTGTGGGGCTGGGTGCAAGGGTCCAGGAGAAAAACAGCGTTTTCCTGCCTGGGAGATGGACGAGCGACATTCCAGCCCCACAAAAAGCTCACAGAGTTACCTGCTTGGAGCCAGAGCTGCTCATGACCGCGCTGCGGCGGGGCAGAGATCCTGCCTGCGTCGGGCGGAGAAGGCGCCCTCCAAGCTGACCGCTCGGCTGCTGTCCCCCACTCCTACACCATGAAATACTCGCAGCCCAGTTTAAATTTTTTGAAAGTTTTGTTTTGCCTTTAAAAAAGGAGGTCAAAATACTAACAAAGCAAAAATTCATGAATTCCAATACCATTCAAATCTCCTTCCGATTAGGCGTCTCACTGGTCCCAGCTGGAGCAGACTCCAGTAAATCGGTGCTGGGGAAATGCCCTGATGATATTTTCTTATCCAGCTTTTAGGAAGCAAATGATATTACCAGTTAAAATCCAGCATTATATATGGCAGAGCCCTGCCGGGCTCCGGGGCTGGAGAGAGCAGCCCAGCATCGCTCCGCCACAGCACCGGCTGTCCCAGTTTGACCCACAGCATCCCTGTGCGGGGCCTTGCCATCACGTTCGGCACGGTGATGGGTGGGTGCAGCCCCGGGATGCCACTCCCAGGGCTGCGGCTGAGCGGCGCTACGAGGAATGAGACCAGGCTCAGCCCAAAGCCACAACCCTGCAGCAATGCCCACGCAGATGGATTCCTGCGCAGAGCCCGTCTGGCTCCGCCGGGAGACCTGCCTGCAGCCGCTCCCCGTGGGACCTCCGCGAGGCCACCCCTGTGCGAGCCCTCTGCCGTGCCCGCCGCTGGCCAAGCCTGTTTGGGGTGCGCTGGGCACACGTGCGTGCGCGTTATGGGGCCGTACAGCACACCGGTCATTTATCTGTGACTTCCAGACATCCGACAGCTCGGTTGGAGCTACCGCTACGAGTGGGCTGACGGATGTCCGGAAATCCAGGCACTGGGCCAAAGTCCATGAATTCTGGCTGGGCAAAACTTCCAGGCTGGGAAACCTGGACATATGGGAGCCCCTGTCCGTGCCATCGCAAGCCCTGAGCCAGGAGGGTGGCAGGACCGGGATCATCAGGATGCTGCTGGATCGTCAGGGCTGTATCTATTTTCAGCTCTATTTGCACCAGGAGGGGAACGTGGATTACGTAGTGTGAAATGGGTAAGCTGTTTTGGGAATCGGCGGAGAAGACATCAATGCTGCATGCGAATGAAGATTATATTATGATTAATCAAATTAAGGTACTGCACGTCATTAACACTAAAATGTCCAGAAGAGGCATGTCCAGTTTGTGTGTGTGAGGTTTGATTCCTTGACTAGAATGGGCTAATTTCCTACAAAACATACGATTATATCTTTTTTTCTTTTTTTTTTTTTAATTCCTCTGACTCAGTGAGGTATGTTGCTCTATACCTGCGGCAAACCTTTCTGCACAGCTCTTCCCCAGCCTGGACCAGCCTTTCTACAAAGCAGGGGCCAGCTCCAGCAAACCCCAGGGACGGCACTCGGTGCTCCCCGCCTGGAGCAGCCCCTCGGAGCCCAGCGAGATGCTTCAAGTCTCTGCGCTGCCGCGGGAGACGGTGGACATCAGATGGCAGGAGAGCGTGACAAGGCTGCCCGGTAAGAGGAGGGAACTGAAGCTGATGGAAATGTTGGGGTATTTTCCTCCCTCTACACCAATGCTGAAGTTGGCGCCACCCCTTCCGGAATGATCGCTCCCTGCTAAGCCGGTCAGAGCGCAGATGAAGCACCTCAAGCGCATTTTACTGTCAAAGTACGGATGACCTCAAAGTAGGTAAAACCGTGTCATCCCACCCTCTAACCCAAACCCTGTATGCACTCAGAAGCCATAATTTTGGGTAGAGGCCTGGGATGAGGTGCTTTCCCTGAAAAGTCTTCCCAAAGCTTCGCCCACCCTCGAGCACGTGCACGCAGGGGCACAAAGGCTGGTCCAGCGCAGGTCCCCTGGGAAGGTGACCAGGGGCGTTGGGGACAGGGACTAGCTTTGCCACGCGGACCATCTATCAGGCCCTGGACAACGCCTTTGGATGGGGATTTAATGATGATGAGCAGCAGACCCCTTCCTGCTTTTACGTCACCCCTGGGAGGCTGCGGAGAGACAGGCTTTCATGGCCGGCTTGCACTTTCCCTGACCCTTGAACCTCGGGGCCAGCACTTTTATGGGGATGAAGCGACACAGTTCCTGTAACCTGCCTCGGGGGCCCTGAAAAATTAGACTGAATCAAAGCAGAAAATGAGTTTTCATTTATCTTGTGATGATGCACGAGGTTACATGAAAGACAAATAGCTGCTTCTGACTCTTCCTTTATCATTGTCACTGCAATTAATAGGCTGTGGCCTTCGTTACTGTGTTAGTACTAAAGAGACCGC
>JAAGAY010131752.1:0-37128 GCA_011801015.1 Ardeotis arabs
GCAGCTAGAAGCAAGCATGCAGGTAGGAGGACATCCAGTCAGCTAAAGCACACTGCAGACAATTGTCCTCCGACAGCAGAAGTCACTCAAGCTCTCTCAAAAATAGTCTGCAGCATCTATACATTAAGAATTGCTGAAGGAAGGTTCTTACAATCCTACAGCCTCCAGGTGTGTATTTTTTAAACAGAAGTATTTCCTCATGTAGGAACGCAAAAAGGTTTGGTTTTTACATGCCAGAGGAACAGTTGTTACTAATGCAGAGGTATTTAACGTGAGAACTCTGCTAGCAGAGGCATTCAGGTTTTGTCGCTGTTTCCTCAGGATGGTGGACAGTCAGAAGGAAACACCTCGAGTGCTATCAGTAGGGTAATTAACACATACAGTTATAAAGAGACAAAAATCCTACCTGTAGGCAGGTGCTCCCCATAAAGCGTAGTTTGAAAAGTGTGTGTTATTTGCTATTTCTGAATATAGAAAAAACTGAAAAATCCAATTTACAAATCTGTTGGCAGATAGCAACTGTTTGACAGTGTAGACAGTGCAATCCAGCCAGGTAATATTATCTAATGTTGGAGAAAAACTGTGAGGGTTCTCACCTGTTCCACACGAAGGCTGTCGCTGACTGAACTCAGCTGGCAAAACCAAAAAAATGGTTTCTGAAAATCACTTCTTTCAGTGCTTTGTAATTCGGTGGAGTACAATGTTACACATGGGACTCCTCAGCTGGCCACCGTCGATGCTTTAAAATCAGAAGATGATGAAATTTCACATACACAGCTAAACACAAAGCTGTTATTATCACAGTGTTTCTAAAGTGTCCCCTCTGGACGCTGTCCACTACGACAAAACCCAGCCACTACTGCTAAGCCCGTGCTGACACCCAATACTAGCCTTCTCCTTCTAAGGAAATACATTCTGTGGTCCAAAACTCATTTTAAACCTGAATCGTGGGTTGCTCTAAGGTTGATGGTCTCATTCAGATGTTCAGAATTTTTCTACTACGATTATTTCATGCCACATACAATATCTACTACAATACCGAAAGAGGAAGCGCAAATTGTTCCTACCTGTTTTGTCTTGGTGTCTTTTGCTCCACTATAGTCTACTGGCTCATTTAGCAACCTTACATTGGAGCTAATTAATCTTGCATAATGTGGTTGGGGATTATTGCACCGCTGGTGAGCATGAGCAGTGTTTACTTGAGAGAGATATGAAGTCTCTGGTCACAAATCTTGTGCATAGTTCTGGCACATCAATATTAAATATTCCCTAAGTATTTGGGCCGAAAGAAAAGCAAACAAGGAAGAATTTTTGACACAAATACGTGTACCCTACTCATTGATAACAGTTAAACATGAAGCAAACAAAAATGTATTGGTTGAGAAGGCCCTAGATTATATTATTCGCTACTCTGAAACCAGAACAAGGTTTCAGTGCATTTAGTCCGGTATAATCTGGGATTAATTCTCAGCAAATACCAAAAATTAGATTCTGTTCTCATTCACACTAATTTTGTTCCAGTTGCTCCTGCGCCATACTGGAGAAATGAAGGTCAGGTTGTACAAATAGCTGCAGTGAAAGTGTTAATTTCTTGGTTCTTCTGAATGAAGAATGTGACTCATTCATGTCTACTATTTGATCCTGAAGGCACAAAAGTGATCCAAATTCCTGGACTGGAGTAACAGTTGGAGATTTTTAATCATTGTTCAGTGTTTTATTCCCGATTTAATTCTGTGGGGATTTTTGATCTAGCCATGGTGCCAGCTCTCTCAAGCGATAATGACTTGCTAACAGCCAATTTGAAAGGTTTCGCCTGTTCTTATCAGCTGCTCTGGGCACTGCTTAGCTGAGGTCTCTACTGCCTCATCAAATCCCGTTTTTCTGATTCTGCTTGCCAGCGGTTTCTTTCAACTTATCTTGGTAATCATCCCCAGAATCCCTCAATCGACTCTCTATAACTCTTCCCAGACACTCTCTTCTTGGTCTCCGGCTCCTTTCTCTTTGTACTGCCCCATAACGACATCTCTGATCATGCTATTGACACGTGAATAACACGCAGTTACGTTGTCTTTTCCCTGCTTTCCTCTGCAGTCTATCCTTTTGATCCGAGCATCCTTTTCAGGAGACACCAATTAGAAGCAATTAAGGACTCGAGTTACAAAAGGAAGTAGTTCCCTATTACAAAACATTCCCCCAGCTAGTTCAGTCACTTCAAGGAAATGGAGAACTGTACTTTTATTACAGTGATAAACAGAATAGAACTGATACTGAAATACACAGTTAATGTTTAAAAAAAAATAAACACTCTCCAGGACAAACACTTTTTCCAGACAATAAAAGTCTCATGTGTGCTGTAACTTGAAGTCATAGGCAAGAAATCAGCTTCACATCCCAACACATCAGTTTGTCTCAGAATACTTAACTGCTAAAGAGACAATAAAAATTCAGGTTTTTAAGTTTCCAAGAGCACACCTCTGTACTGAAACATCCAAGTAATTGTTAGCATTATTGCTGTGCCTGGAGGATTGTCATGTGGACTGGGCCCTATGTCACCCAGTATGCAAATACGCAGCGGAAAGCCAGTCCTTCACCTAAAAATCTCATCTATTTCCATATATATTTATGTATGCAACATACATAAATTCTTTTAGGGCCTCAGGAGCACTGTGTTGATAGGACACCCTGAGCGTTCACACCAACCTGCCATTGCAGGCTGCTCTGCCACAAGATCCCTTTTATGCGTTCACTTACTTTATCCTAAGGATAGTTCAGGTTTTGCCCATTAGTCCTGCTCTCACCGTACCAGAGCCTCCCTGCTCAGAGACCCAAAAACCACTGCATCTTCAGAGTGATCGATTTCCTGGGCCACTAAAGCTCCAGTCATTCTCATCCAAGTATTAGCCTTTAGCTAAAATTGATTACTCTTTCTGCTGTGACCCTGAGTGCTTACCCCTGTAACACAGGCGGAAGCACCAACGACGTTCTCCAATACTTTTATTTCTTTTTGACTGGGTTTAAAAAAAAGGACAGGTTCTCTCCTCTCCCACATCTGGCTCTCCCGTCTTACGATAATTTTCATGTCAGGTATTCTACACTTCCATTTGAGGCGCAAACCGTTTGTTCTTGGGCATGTTTTGTCACTGCTGAGGGTAAGCCCTTGGATCCTAAATGCTCAGCGTTCATTAACAATTTCTACATCATCCATATTTCTCAGGCTGCTAAACCTTCTACACATCTTACAGATATCTTACAGATATCCATCTGATTTGATAAAAATGAGTATTCACATTCTTGTGATCTTACTCCTGGGGGTAGTTTTAGCTTTGCCATTTTTCTGTTGGTTTGCAGTTTAACTGGAGACTGGATGAAGCAAAGTGGGAAGTTTGGAATGGTATCAGGTTAATTGTTATGGAACAACGTGGATGTAGTACCTTCTCAGGGAAAGACAAGGGCCTAGAAGAGGATGACCTTTCTTTGGGTTTACAGTGAGTTGTCCATTTTTCTGCCTTTCCCCCCATAAATTTTGGACACACACAGAAGTCTCCATAGAGGTCTGCGGCAAGGGAACACATTTTGGTAACGGTGGTCACACGCTTTCAGAGATCGCTGAGTAGCAGCTTTTCCCTGCATGCAGTTACCAGATGCGTGGTAGGACCCTAAGGTCCAGCTCACAAGCTAGCTAATTCCATCCGACATTGTTGACTTCCTTCTGCTCCGCAGTAAATCACTGGGATTGCAGTGATGACTTCTGCAGAAGGTAGAGATAATGAAGTGGAAAAAGCCCAGCCAACAATCTTCTCATTAATCTTCCAGCAGATGTTTTTGCTTTTCGACCTGATACTCATCTTCCTGCCCGTCTGCTAAAGAAGAGCTTTATTACAAAGCAATCTCATTCCACAGTTGTACATGAACACAAAAGAGATGAAGGTCTTTATGCCAACTTCGAGCCCCCGGAGTCAGGACAATCTGTCGCAGTCTCCGTCTTTGGGATCCCTCACTGGCCCTGTATTGGAAAGTCCTGACATAAGAGCCCCTCCAGAGGACCTGGGGTTCACCTGCGGACACTGCCTGCCAGATTTGGGGATTTAACAGGCCCAACTTCCCATTACAAAGTTAAATCCCCTCTCAAAATACAAGTACTAAAAGTGGTAGGCAAGACCTCAGAAGGCCAAAACAGGGTTATTCTGCAAGATCTAGACTGACTTGAAGCCAATCCAAGTCACCTAATACATGGCCCTGAATATTTTCAGCTACACCTATTATATCATAATAAAAAAACTGAAAAAGGACGATTTCCTAAAGTTCCCAAGGAAAGATTTTTCCTAGCCAAAGTTCCCAAATGTAGTTGATTAGTGTGAAGTAATTAGTTTTATTAACATCTATATTTCTGCCAGAAAAGGTGAGACCTGTGGTACTTAGAAAAACATATAAAAGGTCTTATGAAAGCCTAATTTGTAGAAGAAATGAGGGAGGAAGGAGCTTAGCTTTTAATCCTGTAATGAGGGACTTGCTAATGAAAAAGAAATTCCTTTAGAAGGCTTTCCCAGGAAATACCTCACTTCATAAGATTAATTTGTATAACGTTCCCATCTTTTGGATTTTGAAAGCTCTTTGAAACTGTGTTTATCCAGTGTGTGAGTGACTAAATAACAGAAAAACAAAGGAGGAAAAAATAGAGGAAAAAAGGTACAAAATGGCTAGTTTATTGGAGGAAGTCCCTTTGAGAAAGATATCTATAGAAAAAAAAAGAACACATCCTAGTTGCAGGCCCCAAAAGAATGCTCTTGAGTTTCAACCTCAGCTCCTACTTGAACAATATGGTTTATGGAACAAATCTTTTCTCTTCTGCTTCTATTTCTGTTCCTGTTCATTCTTTTTTTTTTTGTCTGCAAACTGCCTGACCTACCAGTGCCCAGTTTCGGGCCTAGAACCCACAAATTCTTCCACAGTTGACATAAGTTACTGTAAGTGACAGATACTTCCCCACGTTCTGGTGCTTGTCCAAGACACAGTTACAGCTGCTCAGAGACCTGCTGTAACACCCACAGCCCAGGGAGCAGAACACCCAGGGGAAGTCAGGCCATAACCCAGTGGCCCACACGCAAAGAGCCAAGCTCAGGTTCCAGGAGCACTGCAGTGCCAGTAGCCTGGACAGTTTCCCTTGTTTCTCAAGAGGGCTAAATTACCATCCCTACAAGTCTCCCATCCCAATCTCCCGAATCTGCCAGCCCTCAGGTACCTGAATCGCCCTCTGCATTGCAAGTCACCTCTTTTGAGAGCTAAGGACCTCTCCAGTAACGATGGGGAGCCCTGGACTGGGAAATGCTCGGGCTCTGGCAGAACTCCACCCCACAACGGCGTTATACTGCTTCGCTTTGCATCCAGGTCTGGTGGGTGGGAAATCTCAGCAGCGCACTTTGCTCCTGAGGGCTTAAAGCTGTGACCCCGCACTGGCAAAGAGCACATAAAGCAGGCGGGGAGGTGCCCTCCTCTTGTGAAGCACGCGGATCTCCAGGGTACGGCCCACAGCACTCAAAGATCCTCAGTGAGGATTTGTGAGCAGAAGGAGGTGGGGGATGCGCAATCTGAAGACAGCCAGCGCTCTGTCTATTCCCCCATCCTGGCTGTGAGCGCACAGTTGCTAGGAGACCCCATCCGTGAAGCCTGAGGCAGCGAGACAACAAATGGGACCGAGCCCCAGGGAGAACGGGAGAGCACGGCGTCTGCACTGGCTCTGCCAGCAAAGGCTCCAGCCCAGCCCGCTCCCCGCCTTCCTCTCACTCATACGCGCACTCCGCTCACATCCCCGTTTCCTACCCTGGCCGGAGACACGTAATTAGCCCAGAACCAGAGACCAGCTCAACACGGAGCACTAAGCAGAGGCTTCCTATGTGGCTGTGAGGAAACATTTGCTGAACGAGGGCTGTCCAGGCAGACTGCCGCAATTGCAGGCGGTGCAGGAACATGCATCGATTGAGATAAATGGCCTTGAGAGATTACGTTTCTCCCTCTCCAGCAGTTAGGGATGGGATCTGGGATAATACACGTCTCTTGATCTTACATATGCCGAGTTGTTTGACCTCACCATGTTCAGTTGCTCATGCTGCTTAGCTGCAGTACTACTTTGTAAGGAAGTCAGTGAGGTTCCCTTCCTGCGCTCTGCTCAGTCTCACTATCTTGCTAATTCAATGCTTGTAAAGTAGTACGTGGGTGCTCGCAGCCTTGGAAAAGCAACTTATACGGAGTATTTCTTCTGTAATTCCTGTTTACATCAAAAGACACTTTTCTAGTGTTTCAGCTCCAAGCAGAAATGAGTTAAAAGGGAAGAAAATGACCTCCAGGGCAATGTTTCTACAGCCAGACTCAACTTCCAGTTCCTTACCAAACGTTTAACCGTAGCATGAACCATGACACACACCCACCCCCAGTCTGCATTACCCTTTTGGAGGCTACTGCTCTTGCGACTGGACAACTGTGATCAGAACCCTCATTTAGTCCTGAGAAATAGCTTAGCTGAAAAGGAGGGTCCAATAAGTTTACGTTTAAGAGAAAAAGGGAGTCTATCCATTTCATTAACAACTCACCTGCGGAAAAAAAGATTTCCCTGGTAGATTTCCTCAGGATAGACAAGGCCACAAGTTCAAATTCTCCAGTCCGTTTCTTCCCACAAGCACATTTTAAAGAAAGTATAAGCATACCATAAGGGTGAGGGTTTGGGGTTTTGAATTTACAGCCAGCACCTGAAGAAAATGGCCCGTAATGTGTCACTGGAGTCAGTTACCTGATCACAGGTGGGTTTAAGTTCTCGGTGACAGAATTGCGTCCCATCCATCCCCCCACCACAGAATCACAAGTGTAATGTTCACGTAACTGTAAGCAGGTGCACTGCAGAGAGCAGCACCGTGTACGAAGGCATGGAGAAAAATGTATGCTGTATCTATACCAAGAGTTAAAAATAAAATCACTTTCTAAGCTTGGTATCTTGTGGAAGGACTTAGTCATGTGGGTTTCCTGAAGAGAAGGCAGGACAGTAATGAGGTGGCACACTGGGCTTCCACTTGTTTGTTGTAAGGCAATTGCTTCTGAAAGGATTGCAGGATGAGTTCAGAGGGGGATTTAGTGGGGGCTTTGAGGAAGGAGCTAGAGGCAGTTCGGGAGGGACAGCTCAGTTTCAGGACCCTAATGACACTATTTACCACGGAGTGGGTTGAAGAAGAAATAAACTTGGTTAATGTAATTTTGTTTTCTGGGATTAAACTTCACTCTGACCTTAAAGTGATCGGTCAGCTCTAAGATGCCATTTCCCTAAGCCTGTGCATATGTGACTTGACTTTAATACCAACATTTTCTTCATAATGCAAGATAAGAGCAATTTGAACAGATGAAAGCCCACTAGTACGCAGCCCTAGCTCTACCTCTAGCTTGTATTTTTCTACTCGTGTGTTTATTTTATTAGGCCAGACAGGCACTTTCTCTTTTCTGCATGCCTGGGTAATGCAATCCCCAGCGGTGTTACGCTGTCAGGAAGTATCACCCCCAAGTATCCAATGGAGTGTGGCTGTTGAGGCAGACTTCTGAGAGTAACTGCAGCGCAAGCCGGAGCCGAAGCCATTAGCGATCGCTATCAGCTAAAATGGAATAGCTAGAGGAGAGGAATGAGGAGGGGGGAAGAGAAGGCTGTTCCTGGATTAGCATTATACGGGGAGCTGCTTCAATGGTGAAAGCCTGAAATAAAATGGAAAGGCAAATCCCAGAGGGACAGGAGAGCTACAAAGGTTTCTGGGAGTTAGACTATAAAACTCTAGCTGACCTCAGACTCAAGGGAACTAAAAAACACTGTCAGAAAGGGAGTGTCTTGGAATCAGCCGTTAGGATATGACAACTCTAATTTGAAGCAACAAAAGACTGGAAAAAAATGGAAGCAGCTCAGTGCAGAAAAGTCTGTATATAGACTTTACGCTTTATGCTGCGGCTACTGTCAAGATGCAGTTCAGTAACAGATCAGAGGAACTGTTTAAGGTGTTTCAATTTTTTACGTTGCTCTACTTGAAGTTTTAGGTTGTTAATATCATACATCCAAATACATAGGTCTTGTGTGAAAGAAAATGGTAACTAAGAAACAGAAGTCTGAAATTCTGTCTTGGACTAAGAATAAACATCTCTGTCACAGACAGATGGATCACAGCTCAGATGTTCAAAACATGGAAAAAAAAGATGTTTGAGGAAATATAAATCAGTGGGAAAGTGTGAAGCAGTAAATTGGTAGGACTTGTCTGAGACGAGCATTATCTGTAACAATTGTGATATACAGAAGCATAACCCAATAGACCACGACCATCGAGCAGCAAGTATTACATGGACTAATCAAGGCAAAAGACACACTGATACTAGGGGTAGCAGGCAGCAGCAGTGAAGAGGCTTACTTCAAACGGTCCCTTTACCTATTCCTCCAATAGTTACTTGTTCTTTCTAAATACTTGTTTCAGTTGCATCAGTATAGTGGGTGCTTCAGGTTACTTTTAAGTAGGTTGTTCTCTCAAGCATTTTTCTCGTAGCTGTTGGTCTTTGATTTGTGGTTTTGTTTACTGTCTGAATTAAAGCATATTTTAAAAATTCCGAGGGTATTTTCCTTTGCTTCTCATTAGATGCGCCAGTTTTTCTGATGCTAAATAATGTACAGCTGACATCTTGTCTGTCTTTTATTTCAGGGAATAGGAGCATCTAAGGTCAAGCCTGCCTCCTAGTTTCCAGGAGTTACTGCCTCCTACATTGCAGTAGCAGCAGAGAGAAAAATCCATTTTTTTCTCTTCCACTTTGCAGTGACGGCAGCAAAGATAATGCATTATTGCTAAGGTTCTTCAGGATTGATAGCATTTTCAGCAGAATAGCCCTGGTTCTGCAAATTGTCTCCTTCAGACCACTTGAAAACCTTATCCTATGGGCTTGCTACACAGCAAAACAACGTACCCAGGCCTTTCCCCTAGGACCGAGCATGAGTTGAATTTCTATGGTGATTTGCTTCACAGCAAATCTGTACTGAGCATACCAAATCTCATTAATTATCACAGCCATGTCATATCCACTACAGCTTTTAGTGTCTCCATTCCCCCACAGACAGTTCTTTTTAAAATGCAAATAAGTCCTGGCCATGGCTTTTAGAAAAAAGCAAAGAGGACATTAAAAAAATATCTTGGCTTTCCCTTGTGATTTCACTCCCTGCACTTCACAAATACTATTTAAAAAGCCACAAGCACAACCTGTGAGTGAAGAGTGCTACCCGGAGGTGACAGCTGCTGGTCAGCAGAGCTGCCAGACAGGGAGCTGATTTGCTACGGGGCTTTACGTTTTCCCCTTCTCACTAATTTCTTGTTAACGGGGTAAAGAGGATGGTATGTGCATGACAGAGGAAACTGATTGGGGCCTAGGGGGAAGGGAAAGTACATCGCCTAAGAACAGAAGGTGAAATCTTGCACCTCTGACATAAGAGGGGTCCAGTAGGTGTACAACAGCAGAATTCTTCCCATTCTCTTTAATCCAACGCATATTTGAAGATGTAGCACTAAAATGATGAACCAGCCTTTGCATCTGCACTAAACCAGCTCCAGCACTCAGCTGTATCACAAACTGCCCGAAAGGTTACCAGCAGTCACCACAACCCACTCTGCACATCCGTACAACACTTTGCTGGTTTACTGCAGCGTTAGATAGCGTAAGAAGCTAAACAAGCCTTATTCCTTAAGATCTGCCCTTTTTGCCCAGCTGAAAACCTGTGAGCAGTTCTCATAAACAGAACTATCATCTCAGTATGTTCTGAACAATTAAGTTAGTTCATTCAGAACATGCATGCATTTTAAAGGTACCTTGACTAAGCCAATCATTTCAGAAGTTGTGGCTGACTATATCTGTCCCTTGTTTTTCTTTTTTTTTTCCCCAAAAATAGTATAGAATTTCCCCTGAAAAGAGCAGCTCAGGAGTGCAACATTTCCTACCACCCAAAAAGTAAATTTTATGGCTAGGCCAGAACAAAATTGTTATATCATACATTATAATTTCTGTAAGTAATTGTGTGCAGAGCTGTAACGCTCTGCTCACAAGAATCTCAGGAGTGAGTATTAACACCACAGAAGTGAGCTATTATTTATTCCACAGGATAAAAACTGGTCACATAAGTAGAAGCTGGACATGCACCCACGCACTGCTGGCTATTTCAGAGATGATGCAAGCATCACCAACATGTCTTACACTACAGTGACATATCTCTATATTCATTAAGTATAAATATATAAAGGTTTGCTCAAGTTCCTGCTTATGAAGGTACTATGCTCTACTCCTAGCCTGCACCTGGCTGCTGAGTGAGCTTCACAATCCCAAAGTTTTGTGCTTTAGTTTCCACGCCTGGCAAACCACACTTCCTACCTCTGGTAAAGCAGTTCCGTGACTGAAGTTGAAAGGCACTAAGTACTCTTATTCATCTGGTGGTTCTAGGCAGGAGAGCTCTGGGAAGGCATTTCTCACAGAAAACAATGGCCTGTTTATCTGGATCCAGCAAACTTGAAGAGCTAAGAGTCTAGAGGAATCAAAAAAATGCATTTTCAGTTTGAGAAGCATCAGCTTCAGACTAGGTTAAATGTCATTATACTACTGAAAGACCAAAGGAAGAAAATGGGTCCTTCATCAGCAGTGGTGATTTTCACAGTTCTGAATACTTTACACAGTAGAATGTAAGAATTCAGTGGGTTTCACGGACTTTGCTTCAGACAGAAGTCATTACAAATGTTAGTGTGGTATCTTAGAAATAAGAGAAAGCACAATCTCATCGATCACTCTCTGCCTACAGTTCAGTTTAAAACGATAGAAATAGTTTCTTCCTTCTCGCAGGCACATTACTGACTGCTAGATTATACTGCCTGCATAATGAATTTAAGTAATCAGCATTATGGTATTCAGGCTATGGCTTAACTGTGATAAATAGTGCCTAAATCCTATTCATCTTGGTACATCACTCATTCTTTGGAGCACACATTACTATTTAGTCATCATTTTGTTTTGAAAGTGTCAGCAAAGTTAGATAACTGAATAGGGTTGGTTAGGTTTTTTTTCCCCCTGAGTTACATAGTGGGTCATTAATTAGTTTTAACTTAGTCTGCAATTTTTTTTGTCTGCCTATTTCCTGACTGCAGACACAGTCATTTCTGACAAGAAGATGTTACTTTTATAGCCCCTCCCTTGTCTGGAGATTCACATCACAATTCATGTGTATTTTCCTACCTGATTTCCTACTAAGATTTCTCCCCCCAAGTGAACTAAGCTGCTCAGCAGTACGTGTCAGAAATTTTATGAGGCTAGTTCTTTTAAACAGGGAAAAAATACAAAACAAATGCAACTGTTGTACAAGACTAAGTCTCAGACGTCCCCAGCTGTGGCACCCAGAGCACCAAGATGCTGCCATCTAAACAGATGATTCCCTTAACAGTCGATATTATCATTTCATGCTCCAAACAGATCTCCTGAGCTTTTGCTCCTGAATGACTTCTCAAGCTCAAAAACTCCCTCAAGAGAGGGCCCATTCTGCTGAGACCCTCTCCTCTTCCCCAGCTAGCCCTTTTCTTTTTATGCTGCCCAGCAAGAACTCGTTTCCAGTGACGCCACTGACTGCAGCTCCAAACAATCTCAGGTACATTTCTGTATGTTGAGCTTTTTAAAAAGTCCAGTTCCTGCACCCTCCCTACTATTTACCATCCCTATGCCTCAGCTGGAATTGTATTGCTATTAACGCTTCGCAGGGCTGTATATATCCATTTATCTCTGCTCCTGCTCTTTGCAGAACAACTTCAGAACTACAAATTTGTAATTACTTTTTTTTTTTTTGCTTGGGATAGCACAGTACCTGGCATGTTTTCAAGTGGTGAACTTCACGCAGGAAAGTTCAGGCTTTTATAATGTTTCTGAAGCCATAGTGATACTCCAACTGGGGAAAAAAAACAAAGCCAGCACTAGGAAAGTGACTTAGTGTCTTTATCTTATCTACCACTTCTCAAACACCGTCCCATTAATAATGCATTTCCTTGCTTGGTAGTGTTCCTCCAGTTGCATGACCAATTACTGTTCTCCCTGAAGCCCATGGCAGCATTCCAATGGAACATAAGTTAGTGCCTCCAAGGACAGAACTTGTGTCTCCCCACTGTTTATTTCGTTATCTGCCTGCCAAACACAAGTGAATGCCAGGTTACCTTTCAGCTAATGGAGAAACCTAGGGATTCTGGGTACACCTCTAACTCAGCCTGGCTTCAGTGTGCTGTGCATATCAGATCTGGAAAAGAATTGCTCTCAAAAAGCCTAAAGGATGTTGTCCCTTTTTTCTGGAATAGACACCAGTGCATGGTTAGGAGGAACAAAATTTACTTCTTGACACTGATCAAGTGCCTGTGACTCAAAAATATGGTTTAAAGCCTTTGATGCTGCGAAACAAATTTGTCTCTAGTTGGTTGTGCACATTAGTAAACTTCTACTGTGAAAAAGTTGTTCAGAAAGTGTGGTATTGCACTGTTGTCCACATTCAGGAGCAACTCAAATGCAGGAAAAAATGCTACAAGACTTTTCTGTTTCTAAAAGAGAGGAATCACAGGCATTAGTTAACCGCAAGCAGCTCTTTGCACAGCTGCAACACAGCCCACAGTGCCTTTTCAAACAGATCTCCGCTCTGACGATACTGGGCCAAACTTCTCATACTCCTCCATTAATGCTGTTCAGAGGGTAGTTCTTTGTGCTGCTGCCTTCTGACACAGAAGCAATTACATTTCACAACTGATTTATTAAGTGATTCCTCAGAAAATACTTTTATACATTTATATTTGCACTTATGTGTACTAACTACTATAGTAAATCACCTAATCATGGAAAACTAGTATCCTCAATTACTTAAACCATTCTTGAACTTTGACTAGTAAAATCTTTCAATCCATTTCCGCAGCCCTTTTAACCAAAAGTGAAGCTGCTCCTCCTTTGATCTTCCATTTCAGTATTTCTTATTCAGTTACATCAGTATTAATATCAGATAAACTGGGGCAGGCGTAATTATTTTAAGTCTGCGCAATGTGTTTTGGTTTTGATGCAGAAATAACTTGACTCTTCCATACTAATACCTATACCCACTACCCAGGATATTGTGAGGAGCCCCGAGGAACGAAGACTACTACAGAAATTCCAATTTACAGTATTGCCACTGTATAAACAGACTTTAAAAAAAAAATAGCACACACCAGTTCTTCCCTTCATCATCTTGCATTACAGCGTTTCCTTCAAATTGGAGTACTTTCAGCGGGCAGTAGTATGTAGCTAGGCATTAACCGGCAAGCTCTCTTGACTAATCCAGTTCATTCTGTCTAGTAAGAGGATTCCAGCAGCAAACATGCATACAGTTTTCTAAGAAGAAAGCAAGCCAAGAACGGCAGCTCCAGAGGATATCAGGAAAATAGGAAGTGACAGATTGGTGTCACGTAAGAGAAAGCATGGCAGGAAATACCATCATGCTTTTCTTTGTATGAAGACTCAAGAATGAGTAGGTATAGCAGAACATTTCTATTCTGCATTACAATGTTTTAAATATTTAGAGTAAACAGCATAATACAAGATTACATCACTCCTGATGAGACAGAATGCTCCCATTCTGTTCACTGCTTAAGGAAGATGCATTTTTTTTATTTTTTACTCAAACTCATACATTTTTTATGTCTGGCCATTTAGGAGTTAAGCTCAAATTTTAATTAACATGTCTCATCTTCAGGTTTACTGTTGCAAACTTCCTTATATTACAGCAGAATCTAAGTCATGCACAGAGTTTTCCTTCAAGAAAGTCAGCATTATCCAGAATTCCCAAATACTGGAAATAGCAGGAACAGACTTTCTGAAGTCTCAACCCTTTAGATAGGTGGAAGTTATTTCTATTCACAGAAAAAATGGAGCTGGGCTATACATCATTCATTCTTACCGCATTGCATTTTTAAAAAATAAGTCAAAATAAAAATAAAGGATATCTACAGTTCTGAATGATATTAGTATGCAGTAGAAAAGGGAAAGGTGTCAATTTAGTTCTGATGTCTCATTAGCCAACTGTTCTTGCCTGTTTTTTTTTTCTTTCTATCTTACCATTGGAATTCTTTGGCTCCTCAACATCAATGATGTTTTCATTAAATCTAGAGATACTGCTCTGATGTTCTGCACACACTGTATTTCCAGAAACTGCATGATTTTGGACTCACAATGCTTTAAGAGAATCTGAGAATTAAATAAAATGAGAAGATTAACGCATGTAACACAAGACAGCACTCCATTAGTTGCAGTAATACAACATGTGACTTGCAGCACGGCAAAGTATTTCCAAGCAACCAAATTCTAGAGGGCTCAGATCTCCCCAGATGCGAAGGTGTCTTGCCCAGACTCATCCAATCCCTCAGACAAGCTCCTCATCCAGCTTCAGAACCCCTGAATTCACTAGCACACAGGCCAGCCTCACTAGCCGACCCAGGAAGCTGACAGGCAGAAGTTACCACTGTATCTCCTGCCACGCCGCAGGCTCAGACTGCAGAACTGCATCCTGCCTTGATCGGAAGGATCTTTCAGCCAGAGAACAGAAGTTACTTTGAACAGTCCTTAAATATCTGTCTTGGAAAAAGTTAGCCAAATTTGAAAAAAACAAACCAGTATCCAGTCACTTGCAACAACCTTTTGAGGAGAGCAACAATGATGCACTGTCTTCTAGACTACTTCTTTTCAATGTGCTTTTGACAATATCATCTCATGTAAGCTACTGCCAAGCTTGAATTTTTCTTTAAGTTTTTTTTTTTAACTCTTTCTAGCAGTCTGTACAAGCTTCCATTGTGTGCAGCACATCCCGAAGGAGATGCAGGATTATTTACTTATTGCTGATAATCACCTGCAGGAGAGTCCTACAAGCCTGTGTTTACCCACGAGTAAGGCAGGTGCCACTTGGTGCACATCAAACATTTCCCTGTGCGTAGAGCAAGTTACTTCCAGTTGGCTATATGCCCCAACAAATGTGGGATCCTAGCTGTACTGCAGGCATTTGCATGAAGAAAATACAGCTATGCAACAACAGTTAAGAACAGATATGAGATGTTAAAGTTTGATTTCAATGCAGCATAAAAAGCGCCATGCATCAGGATGCCAGCAGCACTCTACATTAAGTATTAATTCCTCAGCTTGATAAACAGATGGGTTTTAGCCTCAGTAACCCCTAAATTCACAAGGACACATTTTCTTTTCCTCTGTTATATATTATTATTAGCCTTATCACCATCTTGGGCCTCCACCTTCAGCTAGAACGAGGAAGTGTAAGGGAAGAGATCTCTTTGCCTCTTGGAGCTCCATTCACCTCAGAGCGCTCTGCGTGGGTATCCTCCAGAAATACAATCAGCTATAAGACCTGGCAAAACTGTGAAGGTATGGAATGCAACATTTATTCCCTTTTTCCTCTTCCTCTGAAAACCCTGCCCAGGGTTTCTGGGAAACACTGACACACCTCTAGTGCTTATTTGCTCAGCAAAATCTTCACTTCTCTAAGAATGATAAGCATACTATATGCAATTTCTTTAGCACTGTTAGAAAACTTAAATACATGATGGCATAACACACAGTACGTGTATTCTAGTTTTGAATGTCAAAAACACGCAGAGCTAACCTCACAAGAGAACTTGCATGTATTTTTCACCTGTTGTCCTACCATTGATGTGAGGGAAGTGGATGCTGAAAATAGAAAACACCAGCAGTGCTGATTGTCAGAGAGGAAAGTTACAGATGTATTCCAGAATCAACCTTTTCATCAGATAGGCTCAAAACGAGCACAGCAGCAGAGGCTGAGTGTTATCTCACAGATAAAGAAAAAACCCTTGTGACACAGACATAACAAGAGATCTAGCCTACAGTATGTAGGTCATAGATAAATTATATTTGCTTAGCACCATATTGGAAATAACTTCTGCTGAAATACTTCTTCCTTAGGAAAAACATTCTAAAATCCTTGGTGTAGTGCTCATACCAAGACTTTAAATTTGTGAGAATATGAGAGTTACATACAGATTTCTTCATCTTTCAACTTCCTCAAAGTTTTCTACCTGCATATTTTCACCCTCAAAAAGCATTTTAAATGGCTGCTTCCCCCAAGCCTTGCATTTCTAGTGGAGTCAGGGTAAAATTACCGAGTCCTTGGGAGCATCCAGCTCCACCCATGCCAAGATATCAAAACAACAATTTCATCTTTGGCTCCTCTTCCTGTGTATCTAGTGTCCCATTTGTTTTCTGCCTTCCCCTACCCTTGTTGCTCCAAATAGGAGCAAAGCAACTTGGCTGGAAATGCCCCTGACTGAGGGGGTATTGTCTGCCAGGTAGCTTCAAGGAAGATTTAAACTACTTGTGTTCAGCAGGATACAGTTTTCAGAGGGGATGTAACAGCTATTGAGCTACCACTACACTTGAACTTTGCCATTTAGCATTTGAGTTGAACAAGAGTTATTGACAATGACTTCAACAAAGGATGCTTGTGTGTAATCACAGAAGTCAAGTGCAGTTTGAACTATAACAATTTATAAATAACTCCTGCAAATTCTTGAAAGGAAATTTTACTGCTTAATGCACAAGGGCCTGGTGAAAATAAATCTAGTAGTCAGTAGAAATAATTTTCTATGTGCATCTCGCTCTGCACAGATGAAAAAGGATAACCTTAATTCCTGGAAAGGGCATTACATAACTTAAGTGAAGCACAAATTTGAGGATGTCACCTAAATTGATGCGATCTACCCTGAGAAGAGGTAGAGACCAGCCAGAGGAAACCCCAGCGCTCTGCCTGTGCTTGGAGCCAACCCGAGGCCGTGCGACCACACGACTGCGGCATTACTGCACTTTACGTACTGTACACTTCTCCCAGGGACTTACAGCGTGAGCCTCCATCACAGCACGGTCCCACCAGCCTTGATTAACAGAGTCCTGCCAGATCACGCAGGTGCCTGCCTGGATAGATCAGAGATCTAGCCAAAGTCCTCCGGTACGTACCGATCCTGACTGAAGTACTTTAGAACTGAGGATACG
This sequence comes from Ardeotis arabs, assembly GCA_011801015.1. NCBI lineage: Eukaryota > Metazoa > Chordata > Aves > Otidiformes > Otididae > Ardeotis > Ardeotis arabs. The sequence goes on from JAAGAY010131752.1 coordinate 17,101, forward strand.
GGCCTGTTCCAGCCCTGACAGACTCCTGGGTGCCTGTGAAAAGAGCACTACATGTGATAATTACGTCCAATACTGCAAAGACTTACCCAATGTTTATGGCAAGCTCATAACTCAAGCTTATCAAGACCTTTCATGTACTTGACATGATGTGTGTTGGTGCATCATGTTGAATAAAGTTCCAATACTAAGGAGCCAATCCACATCCCTCAGGAAAATAACTGAAATATTCAATTTTAGTAAGAACATCAAAAAAGCAAAGATCAAAAAATCCTTTATAGTCAGTGTGGATGTAAGCTGTAGGTAGACAAAGAAAAGGGGTGAGAGGCCACACATGTCATCACCTTGTTCCAAGACTTATCCACACTATTATAGAGAATTTTAAACCAGAGCTGGTTAGACAACCTTAGTTTGAGGCAATACACATTTATTTTAAATTACCACATCTTTACCACAAATAACATGGTCTGCAATACAGAGCTGTTAGAATATATCTCAGTATTCCAGTTCTGTAGTTAAGTATTTTTGGTGAATTAAACAGAAATTTATTATTTTGCATCTAAAATATGAATCACAGTGTAAAGATTAAGTTCCATATGGTTTTATATAGTAATTCTCGTTGTTCAAAAATAACTACTGACACTTTTAATGATTTCTCTAGCTTTCAAGATGCAATAAATTAGATACTGACATTCATGGTGTGTCTAATATGGCAACTAAGAATTCTTACTTCATGTGAGCAGGGGCCATTTATATTTATCCCTAGTATAGAAAGCATCCAAATGCTCTTGTGACATTTTATGGAGGCACAGAAAATATCATGCAGCAGAAACTTCATAGTTTTGTGCTTCGTGATGGTCTCTTCTATTAGTATCTAGTGCTAAAACCTGAGAAGTCAAGCTTGGAAATCTCCTTTTCATTGGAAAAATTTGTTCGGTCTATGCGAGAACTTGGACTTCCAACTCTACTCAGCCAGGATTTCCTGCAAAAAAAAAAAAAAAAAAAAAAAGAGAGGATTAGCATATAAAGAGTATATTTAGTTCTTTTCTCTCCCCCCCCCGCCTTTCTCCATTAAAAGCAAAACACCCTATTTAAAAGGTGTCAATATTTCAAGAAGTATTACAGAATATTACACAAAACCACATCTGTCTAAAGACTAAAGCAGATTTACTTTAATGATCCTTTTTAAGTACTTATTAATAGCCCTAAAATAGGTATATATTAGCTTTGCAGATTCAATAGTATACTTTTAGCAAAGAACTAAAAACCATTCTAATTGAAAAATAGAGAGAATTCTAACAGCCAGTTTATCCTTTTCTGACAACTAAGAGAAATGGAAACTGAAAAGAAAATTAAGTTCAAAAAAGCAAAAAGACAAAAAGCAGACAAAAAAAATCAAAGTGATATCACAAAGCAATAGTAAATTGTAATAAAATACTGAGTTTTATACAGGCATTAAGTGCAATTTTGCATGTATTTGCACAATAATCCAATCTTATAATTATGCTGGTGCTTGACTTCTTCCACAGCACACTAGAAAACAGCATGGAACACAAATTACCATCAGGTAATTGAGGCCAGAAGCCAACAGCGCAATGGCTGCTCCTACACACACCCCCACTGTATTCCTGTCCCGCAGTTATCTGCTAATTCCCAGGAGTGACAAACCCTTGTGTGATAAAAGGAGGTGCACAAACATGGGAACTGCAGCAGACAACACTGCTTACAGAAAGGTTACTTACAAAAAAGTACTTTGTCACTATTTTATGTCATACTAAAGTCTCAGAAATAGGAAAGAGAAAGTATTTTAGTGTGTTTAAGGAGAAACGTATTTCCAAATAAATACTTTTAGTAACTTTAATGATGCATAAACTGGTTTAGATACATAACTTATTAAAAAGTAATATCACCATTAATATAAATTCCAATTTAAAGATCCTAAGGGCTATATCAAGTTATTTTAATTAATCCATCAAAAAAATCACACTGAGCATTATAAAATGCAATGTTCTTTCATTGAGACTTAATTTTGATGTCTTCATGAGAATTGTGCATAGAGGTCGCTTATCTTGAGCCAGTAAATAAAACATCTGAGCCATAGAAATGTATCTTGTTAGAGATTCGACATTACAAGATTTTTTTAGACAATTTCTGACACAACATAACACTGCAAAATATCTCAAATGTCTTAGCTGGTTATCAGAGACAAGTCACTTTCTTCAAAGTGGGCTAGTCCTTCACAAGACTGGTCTCATCACCAGCACGGACAGTTCCAAATCTGTATGCAGGACCTACGCAACTAACCTCCTTCTTGAAACTCCACACAGGCTCTTCATTATGAGAAAATAGACATTTAACACTTTAAGAAAGTATGTCCTACTACTCATGTATTTTAAAATATAACCCTAGGAGTACACTTGATGGATTACAGACTTTGCAGCATCAAAACACTCCATGAGCTCCTTCTTATCTGACCACTTGTTGTGGCTTTGTTTTGGGGGGGGGGCTAACTACACCACCACTAAAATAGAGGCTCTAGATGGAAAGATTGCCTAGAAAACACAGATCAGATACAGGTACCTCATGTTCAAAGTGTGACAAGCATTAATTTAGTATACAGCAATTCAAATAAATATTTGTCAGATGCTTACACATCTTCACACCTCTTGTTCTGTGCTTCATGCTGTGAAAAAAACTCCTTTCTTGTCTGTTTTAGATGAAACCTTTCCAGTAAGAAGTATAACACAGGAACAGGAGTACAAGTGAAACAACTTCCCGTTTTGCGCTGAAGCCCTAAAGGCAGATCAGGTACTTCAACCAAAGGAAAAAGCCTAGTAATGGACCAGCCCATTTTGCTCCATTTTATGAAAAATCTGAAAAGCTCCTCGTTTATTTAGCAGAAAAGTCTAAGGTAGCTGGATATCCTTGACTGAGAAAAAAGGAGATTGTTTGAAATGCTGAATTACTAAAAAAAAAACTGTACTATTTTTTAGAAGACTAATGTGATATCCACAAGTGAAGAGCCCATTTCATTTTTTCCCCCATTTTAAAGGTGAGCTTGCCCTAGACAAAACCCAAGAGAAATAGATTCCTCGCCCACCCTTCCCAACTGTACATAAGAGCAAAACTCATCCATGGCTGCTTCCAATTCCCAAGTTCCACTGCAGGAAGGAAGTAACTCTACAAACTTTAGACAGAGCAAACTTTATTCACTGTCAGCTCCATATACTCTGCGATGACTAAGGATAAACTACAAATTACAAAAATCTAATTAAAACAATTCAGCTCCACAGAAACTCTTTGTAGGACGCATCTATTTTAGTTCCTATTTAAGGCAGGAAGTAGGGAAGGAAGCATCACAGAACTGCTCCCTACCTGGGATTTGCACGACTACAGGGCTCAGTTCCTCACCGAGATGTTAATACTTCGCAGCAGGATTGATCTTCCTTTGCTTTGCTCAAGTGACTGACCATGCACTGAACACTATGAAGCAGCATAGTTTTTACAAGCCCAGAAAGCAGGAAATCAGTATTTGCTAAAAGCAGTACACAGTTAATAGTTGTTTCTTCATTTATCTACAGAGCTGAGAATGTCATCTCCAGTATCTTTGATAAGGGGAGTATTTTCAAAATGGTTTTACCTTTGATTAGTATCCAGATTAATAGACTCAAGTTAGGAAAAGGTTCAGTATCCTCCTCTCGTTTCACTCAGCCTTCTTAATGTTCTTTCACATTGCTATGAATTTCAGATTGCCCAGCATGTTCAAGAGATTAGCTACAATCACCAGCATTTGGAGTTTTAGCTTGCCATTTATAGCATCCATTTCAAAATTCACCGCTGCTACCCATTTCTCTTCAGGAGTGAGAAAAACAGTCTCCACAAACACACCCCCAAACCAACCCAAACAACATTCCCAAGCGCGCCTGACACTCCAGGCGTTGTTACTGAAGGCACACAGCACACATTTCCTCGCCGTTCTGGATTTTACCTTGCTCAGCCTGGTTAGGACAGCCTGCCTGAAACAGCTTCCCAGCCAAAATTAAACACACGCTTCCTATCTCCATATTCATGGTGCTTACTCCCAGGAGTTTAAAACAATTGGATCAGTCATTCTTTTCCTTTTATCCTTTCATTAACTAAACTGAACCTTGCTAAGTGACTCTTGCCTTGTTACCTAGACAACCAGGCTCTTTCCATTCAACATATTCTTGGAAAACAACATCTCAAGAGCTGGGTTTGCACCATCCTAATTTAGATCCTCGCAGAAATAGCGAGAGAAAGAGAAGTGGAGTAACTTTGAGTTCCTTGAATAACTTTTTTTAAACTGAAATCTATGCTATAAACCGAATTTCTCCAAAATAAATGGTTGTTTGGCACTATTCTCTGACGGAAATATTTTCCTACTTGGATAAGGAAAAAGTAACTCTGGTGCAGGAAGAAACACCTTTACACAGCCAGCACACCAAACAAATCCGTAAATGAGCAATGCAGTTTTTCCTGTGCTAGACTCCGTATCAAACCGTACATAGGACACTTCTGCAGGAGTTCATTTACTGCACAGAAAAAGCCAAACTATTTTATCCTGAGATTGGAACTATTTACAGCCTATAGCATTAGAAATGGACCTGAAAGTGACCTACAGCATCAATACTTGGTGAGCTAGACAATTTAGGAATATGTTTGTTTCTCTTCACCTTAACCAGTGTCACTTAGAGTAGAACAAGAGAAATGTCTGCTTTTTATTCAGAGGGAGAGAAAATAACAGCACTGGCTTGTTTACACTTTATTTCCCTTTGTTTGGGATAAAATATTGGAGAGAATGTTGCTTTTTGAAGATTGTATTTACATCTGTGACAGTGTATAGACTACGATTGCAAATATTTATAAAATACCTCCAAAATGTTGTTGTATTCTGAAACAGTACTGTCAAGTTTTCATAAGTCCTGGTATTTAAATGTTTGCAGAAGGAACATGGAATTCTTTTGTTGCTGTCTGGCTTCTGAGCTTTTGGTAAGAACTTTATCCATGGTTTTCAAGCTTTTCTCCACAATCAAAAGGGCTAGGAACATTTTACTTAAAACCTTTGTTTTTATAAACCCAAAATTCACATCTAGGCAACGCCTCTAGGAGCCCATAAAGACATCTCACAGCTTACCCTAGAGCCATTCCATCCTCCCTACACCTCTGCTCCTGCTGCAGGAGCCCGATACTGAAACGGGAATCCGGACATAAGATTGCTAGGGTTCAGTGTTGCTTTGAATAAACTAGCAGGAAGGATAAAAGCCTCAGTAATTAAAGTATGTTTGAAAATACTGTTTTGTTTGATATGATTTGAGTCACAGTGCGGCTCGAAAAAAGCCACATTTAGCATTTTAATTTTAGCAAAAGCAATCAGGACCTTAGTAAGGTGGAAAAAAACAGATTCTAAAGAAAATGTGAGGGGTTCTGGGGAGAATTACTAACATTTTGGTGCAGGATAAGGTCAAGAGGACTCAAGCAATATGTACAGTCAAATTTTTCCTACCAGCCTTCATCCTTGGTTCCTAGTAATTTTTTTAGCTCTCAAAACTAGGCTTTAGCTCAGGGTAAAAGCCTGAAGCCACCTGACCTGAAATGCAGCTGCCTCTAGAGCTCTGCCCAAGGGACCTCTGCGCTGCCATGGAAACTGCTGCACCTCCTCAGGCACAAAAAGGTATCGGGTGGTTTTTCAGACTGTTGTGCCGACTGCCTGATACACCAAAGCCACTGCTGGCAGCAGTCCACGCTAGGTCAGAAGCAAATGTCTGCGCTTAATTGCACGTCCTTGTTGTTTGCATACATGCACCTGCAAAAGGAAGGGGGAAATGGTAGAGGGAGAACAAGGCAAAGTGCAAGGGAGGGGAATTCAACACGTTTATTAAGAGGACTCCACTACAGTCCACCATATCGAAGCCAAGTGACAGGTTACTTCAGAGGATTCAAATAAAAAACGAGAAAGCCAGCAGTAGTCTAAGGATACAGGCCAAGAAGTGGGTGGGCTAGAAATGACAGAACCTGCTCAGGCGTAGGCACGGTGCCCCAGAATAGCACTGTAGGTGTGGGGAAGACTGCACTGCTGCTGCCTGTTCACTAGCTGCTCCGGGCATCCCGACAACAGGAATTTCTTGGCCCATTGGATATTTAGTAGAAGTTGTGGAAGTGCTTTAGAAATAGGAGAAAGATATTCAATCAAAACTAGTATTTGACTTTGTATTTTTAAACACAGCTGTCAGATGAATGCTGTTAATTTGTTTATAATTTTTCCCTTTTCTGTCAACCCTGCTGCACTCAATGCCAGCGTTTCTCCAGGGAATACATGATGAGCTTTTCTTCAAGGTACTACTCCAAAGTAACGTCAACAGCAACAGCAAATTAGCAGAATCTGATATATTGAAGATATGAATTAAGTGTGACAATACCAAATAAGCTTCAAATACATATCTTAGTGTCGCAATTCTATTTATTGGCAAGAGTTTAATGTAAATATGATCTTTACTAGTTTGCATTAGCACTGAATTTGACTCTAGGTACCTCAAATTTACTTTGTTATTCACATCTGTTCTATGTTAAATGTCTATGTTGAATTACCTCAGAATGAAGGTTTTCTTGTATACAGTGCAAAGTTCTGTTGTGGATTTTCCTATTAACCATTTCGGTAAACTTTAAATTATTAAATTCTACTTGGACATAAAAACATGCTTCTTATGATTCTTATTAAGACATTATCAGAATACCTCTTTGTTTAAGCCATGTTAGGCAAGTCACATTCGGCTTCTTTCAATAGATCTTATCAGAAAAAAATTAAGCAATGTTGCAGAAATTTGTTCCAACAAAGCAAAGAATGAAAAGTAAAACCAAGTTCAGCCATTTCAGTAACTCAAAACAGCTTTTGCACACACAGCGACCTACAGAAAGTACAAGACAAAAGAGAATTTCCTGTTAAGCTTGTGTCCTCTCTTCCCAAAGCAGTAAACATACCAGAAAGCCAGAAGCAGCAAAAAGGCCTATTGTATTTTTGACTTGTAATACGTCTGCCTCTACAGGGTACGATTTGGCTCTCAAGGCAGACGAGGAATTTTGGCTAACCCCACTCCGTTGCACAGAACGCAACTGAAAGTTACTCCTCAGTGCACATCTATTAAATCTAAGGCCACAGGAAGGTTAAACGAGGAGGAACTGTTGCTGTCAGTGTACCAACTCAGGCTTCTGGAAAAGAGAAGTTAGAACTAGCACTTAGAAACTAATTAGCATCCATCACCCACAAACTGTATTTAAAACACATGGCTGCATTATAGATGGAACAACGAGTACTATTTGCCTCTCACCATCAAATTCATACCTAAAAATGTTAATTAAACCTTTATGTTGGCCATTTCAAAGCAACCCTACTGGAAGACCATCATTCATTAATCATCACACTGACCAGTTTTACTTGAAATCCATTTCATTCTACAGCCTGGTAAGAACAAAACAGGCACCACAGTAAAGGGAGCCCAGTTACAGCCACCCAACTGCAGAATTCGTATCAAACCAACATGCATCCACAAGGCCAGGAAAGCTTTCAAATGAGAGAAAACTGCAGATGACAAATGCAATCAAGAATGTCCAAGACTACACTTTTCTGCTCTCTGGTAATGAGGTTCAGCAGAGGAGACAGACATAAAAGCCTTCTGAGGACAAACTCCCACATTATCATGCTTGCTGTATCCTCTATGTAATTCTCAGAAGAGAAGTTTACACAGAAAAATACAGATTAATTTATTATGCAAGAACTAAAAGCAATGCCAGACCAAAACAGTGAATTCCTTCAAGTACCACTGGGATTCCAGCTATTTTCCTCCGTCTCCCTTTATTTTACAAGTACTTAGGATAGCTAAAACTGAAAAAATGACAAGATTCACTGAGAAGTTGCAAACTGGCCCTCAAAAAAAAAATGAGATCTTAAAAGGGAACCATCACTATTTTTAGAGCATTACATTACAGAGCACTGAGCAAGTCTGAGGGAGAATATTTAACATTTCCAGTGTTGCAGTCACTGTACACAAACTGACCTTTCCCTAGAATACCCCTGTCTGAATACTTCAGGGAGCTAGCAGGTTCCAAACACGCCAGAGTGACTGCTTCCATCAGCTTCCATCAGTACCTTAAACAAGCATCCACACACGAGCACAGAGTAGGCAGCTGGTTGTCCAGCTGTCCCTCATGTTGAAGTGCATATACAATTGGTTTTGTACATACAAAACATCTGCCTGCCCATTTTTATAGTAAAACTAGAACTCATCTGAGAAGTTTATTTTTCTTTTTGTCTATAGCTTGCAAAAGTGTTTTGAATTTTTCTTATTAAGCATTCAGCTAGCTCAGCTCCCTTTATTCCACTAATTTTACACTAGGTGATTTAATTTGGTAATTTAAATTGCACACTTTCAAAAGAAGCAGCTACACCCATCTTTTCAACATGCAATCTCAAGGAGCTTTTTTAAAAGCAACTGATATAAAATAGTAAACATTTTCATATACGAATGAAGCGAACAGAAAAATGTTTTAGTAATGTTCTATTAGAGAGCACAACTGTTCAAGAAAAACACCAAGTAGATTATAGTAGCTAATAGCCTGCTTCAGTTTTGCACCGTAAAAAGTGTGGGCTTTGTCAAGCCTGACTTTCATGATGGTCTATTTTTCTGCATTATAAATATAGCTACAATAAGAAGGAAGCAAAAGATTAATATAAGGTTATGTTACAGCTACTGGGTTCTTTATTCGACACGAGCTGTTTGTGGTTTCCAGCACGCAGTCTTGAGGTGAACCCAGCATGGTACATCTACAAGGACTGCAGCGCTGCACCCACGGTGTACAAAATGTGTATACAATATTCCCTGGGATAAAATCCCCTTTGCAATTGATTAGGTTTGTTACCAAGAACTAGGATTTGTTGATATGTATTATTTATCGTCTCCATAAATAACAGAAGTAGAACTTATATTTAAAACCAGTCCCATGCCTCCCAAAGACTAGCCTGTCTCCCATTCCTTGAGGTGAAACTCCAGACAAACGGCTTAAGGTAGCAGAGGAGACAAAGATGAGATGTGCCAAGCCTCTGGCATGCTGTCCCCTCTGGAAGGGCCGACAGGCCTTATGGAAGTGACTACATCTTTCCACATTGTCATATCCCAAAGAATTGTATTTCATTTACACTAAGGAAATTATTTTCATTCTTTAACATATTACTTCTTTATGTTTTTCTTATGACTTCCTATACATTAAAAATACCATTCCTGAAAGATCTGAAGATTGTTCTTCACTAGTGGCTTTTTAAGTTCCATAAATGTATCATTTCACTTGTGGGCACTTTGGTTTTAAGTCCACAAGATGACACAGGCTACCTTCGCAGGTAGGCAGTAAATACATCACCTAAAGAAGCCTTTCAAGTCACGATCCCAAATTACTCCAAGAGGAAGTATCTTGCATATATCAGCTGAAATCTTGAGTAAGAGATAACAGAAGTAACTCAACTGTAAGCTACCCAATTTCCTACATATGTACTTTATTCAAATCTCTAATTGTTAGGCTTTATACTTTTAATCTTAGGCTAAGACTTTTAATATACACTATTAATATCACAAAAAGCTCAATGGAAAAAGAAATGACCTAGTCACATGAATGGCAACAGTGCAGCAAGCACGCCCATGGCAAAGTCCATTCCTGTGGTCTACAAACTGTCATTATCAATATACTCAGTAGAAATAAACACACTTAACATCAAAGCTGCGAGCTATTTAAGGAAGCTATCAGAGCATGAACACATATTTTGGTTCAATGCTTCTTTGTGTAAAAAAAATTGTTACTTTAAACAAGACTCAATATTTCTTGAAATAAGATGATACATGTCCTTTGCTATGCAGCAGTTCCTGTGCTGTACTACATCGTATTTTTATTATGCTTGATTTTCAGACTATTTCTCTAAAAAAAAATTCCTGTTTATTTGCAATAGCAATAAAATTAATCAAGAAATAAGAGACTTTCTAGAAAAAAAAAAACTTCCTACAAAAATAAACCCAGACTGGAAATCCTAAACTATCACTTTCTCAAGGCAACTATGGTACATGCTACTTAAAGTTACCACTTACCGAAAGCAAACCAGCAGATTTACTGATTTTTTTTTTTTTTTTATTATGAGGATAATGGGCTTGATCTTTCCTCCTAAACTTGCCATCAGTTTTGGACATCTTCCTGCTGATTCATTACAATCTACTCTTCAGCAGTACATGTTTTTGTTATTGAGTTTCAGACTTCAAAAAACTAGAATAAAGGCAGAAGACAGCACCTTATTTCTACTCAAGTCAATAGTAACATTTCTTATGAGGACAGCGAGATAGACTTGACCTCTGTTTTTACAAAATTTAAACAAAGATCTACAACTACTTACAAGAAATAAACATCTGGAAAAGCTCTAACCCAAGGAAATCTTTGGAAGACGATTGGGCCATACTACTTTCAAGTATTCCTTCCAAAAAGGCATTGTTAACTATTAATGAGCATCTTGACTTGCACAATCAAAATCTCAATTTTGTCCCTTGTGCTTCACGCGATGTAAGCTGCCAGAGGAAAAAGGTGCATCAGGAGGCAATCTGGAAAAAATACATTGGTTAACACACTAACAGACCCAGGCAACACTTCTCCAGCTCATTACATGTGTAGTGAGCTGGGCAATATTCTCTCCTGCAAAGAATTTCCATTTTAAAAAACACAGTGATCCTTTTTTAGGATAACTGCGTATTCCTTTGACATGGGTATCAGCTAGCTAAACCTGAGCTGGTCTTAATATTTCCTAGTCCAAATAATTTGTTTGGTTTTATTCAGTTGTTTAAAAACACATTTTCAGAACTATGGGCAATGAGCTAAGAATGCATTTTTTAATAATGAAACACTGAGACTTTTGTAAATAAGCAGGAACAGTTTGGTGAAATCCACTCTCTGCTTTATGCATAAAATTAGACATTACTTGATTTTTCAAAAGCATTGAAATGCCATGTAACTACTGTCTCCCACAAAAGTGCTTTACCAGCAGAGTAATATGTTATAATTTCTTAATATACAACAGGTTTTGATCTTTGGTGAAATGCTTGGTAAGAACAGAATTACTGGCAAAGTATAAATACGTTCCTAAACTCATAAATCTTACTTTTTCATCTTTCCCTCAAGCGTCAGGGGCTGTCAAAAAGTATCAAACATCTCATTTGTTTTCTGTAATTCATGTTATTTTCCTTCTTTCCCTTCCCCCTTTTTTGAAATTTTATTCTGCCTGGACAGTTAAAGTAGACACTTTCACCCTGTGGACTGCTCCAGGGACTATTTACATTTTGTAATGTGAGTTGAGAACTACAAAAAAAAAATCCCAGAAAACCAGTAATTTCACTAGCAGCTAGTTTTACTGAAATTTGTTATGTACAAATATTTCATTAATATTATGCTTGACAAAACCTAGGGTTTGTAGCTAATTGCCAGTGCCTCATTAAGGCACAAAATGACAAGTAGTGAATGCTACCAGGCTAGTCATGACACACCACTTTGAGACATTTTTTCTTTTTTTCATTGCAAAGCTTGCATGCACCCCACAGAAAGGGCTTTCCAACAGAATCCATGGAACTGGGATAATTCACCAGTTAGTCACAGATGCTCAGCTGTATTATGTCTTTCCTGTTTCCTGTGATGGTCATGATGTGGGGATCACCTGTGTGCAGGTTTTAGCCCTTTCCTTGCTAATTGTAACATTCCTGACTCAACTGTGCTAACACAAAGTTACTACTTAAAGTGAAGAAATAACTAAAGTATTTGAAATAGTTCATTTCAAAATAAACTTTGAGTTACTTGGTGCTTCCAGTAACAAAGATTTCCAAAGGCAGAGAGTTGAAGCGCTGGTATTGAAGACTGGCAGGTTTCCTAGAATAAAACTCTCAAAAGGCACACTCATGCTTTTTGAGTTTGCTCATGAAGGTCTGTCTGGTCATTTATAAGTGCATAGAGAATAAAAGGGATTTTTCTTTTTTTTGGAACACCAAGACCTTAGAAGCAAAATGACAAGACATAATTTAGGAGGAAGAGTTGCTCAAGCTTGCAAACATTAGAGGTGTATGACTAGGGGTAGTGTTCTAAAATAATAATTTCGCAAAATTAATGTCAGAACAGTTCATAAAAACAAGAGTATGCTCCAGTTTCCTGTTGTCCAGAATACTCCAAACACTTCATATAATTCATATCAGTTAAATATGAACTTTCCATTACAACAGCTGCAATGAAATTCAGGATGTAGTATACATCAGATGAAAGGGGTGCCTAGACCGCAGATTTGGCGCCACACAGAGACACTAAAAGACTTCAGGAATTTGAATGCCCATTCTAAGGTAATTCAGGCCTCATTTTTAAGAATACTTATGACAAATTTTATCATACAGTCACCAAACAGATGTAACTGAGATCAGGAAGGAGCTCAGTGCACATCACTTCTGCAAGTCACGTTGCAGGGTTGCAAACTGGGTACCAGTAAAAGGAGAAAAACAGATCACATGAAAAGCCTAGTCTACATTACCTGACTGGGACCGCTGTGGAAATCTATGGCAGAAGTGGAAAAATTCCCACTTTCTAGATCAGTCATTAATGGTCTTAGTTGACCATCTATCTTTTCTTTGTGTCTTATTCACGGATAATTCCTTCCGGTGAATGAAGATGGTTATACCAGAGCACTCTCCATAGGAGAGGAGCCCAGTTGTGTGAAATCCTCACCCTGCAGAGATCAGTGAAGGCTTTCCAATGACACAGAATTAGAACTTCATCCTTTTATCTTCAATAGGCAGGCGTGACCACCATTTCTTTCAATATGTTACAGAAATACAAGGAGTGCCAAGTAAAAGTTTCATTTCTGACATCATACAGAATCATTCTGCTGTATTTGGAGAAGTTAGTAGCTCAGTATTCTATGCAAGTGCTCGTTAGAAAACACAGAGGCAAAGGCGTCTGAAGGAACACAACTGCTAGCACTGTGTAAACAGAGATACATCCTACCTGGGGCAGAACCTGCATTATACATAGTATAGATGAGAATATATAAAGAGTTAGACCCTTACGGTGACACTTCTAGATGGAATAGACTCTCAGATATACATAGGTTCCCGTTCAGAAGACCTGCATTTTCAAAGGCTATGGTCAGTCAAAACATAACTCAGACTCCTGAATACCAAAGCTATCTTAATCACCAGAGCACACTTCCTCTTGGACACACACAGCCAACCACACGCTGAATTATTTAGGAACACCAAACAGCTCCAGGAGACTGGAAATCCTGGTACTCAGAAGTCAACAGATGTCACAATCCAGTCACCAAGGTCTTCTGCTAGCAATTCACTAGACAGTGAATACTTGTAATGCTGATTCTAAGAATTAAACACCTATAACATCATCAACAATCCAGTACACAGTTGTTGACTCAGTTTTCATTGCAATGCAGGGAATTTAGCCACAGAACTTTCATTAAGCTTAAAGTAAAACATATGTCTAACTCTTCTGCATTTCTATGAAATTCTCAGTGTATTCTGTGTAGCATCAATAAAGCAACACCACTGTGTTACAAGTTAAAAGTTCCCACATTTAACTTAACTCTCCTCTTAAAGAAAACCAGTACATCTGTTTGGCTTTCAACTTAATACAGGATGTTACAGTCTTGCCTACATATTTTTTGGTTTATTTAAACAATGGAAATAAGAGTTCATAATTCAAGTATTGACAGATCTTTTACTACTATGGTAAAAATAATTCTATTCTTTCATTCTCCTTCACTTTAACGATAGAAACAGCCTTTACTGCTTTATGCATTTTTGCTTATTTATCCATGTATTCTGATACAGTATGTAGAAAAACCCTACCATGTTTTCTTAACTTTATGCTCCCCAAATAGATAAAACTCCGTGTTGCAGCTTTAAAATAATTAAGCCACCCCATTTTTGTTTTAATTGTTCAACAGTTTTCATGACTTAGCTTTCCAAAACTGGAAGACAAAATTCATAAATAGGGAAGAGTCTTTTTTTTTTTATTTCAGCTCTTAACGGTGCTTCATCTTCAAGGTATGTTAAGGATCAGTTCAGTGAAGGTCTATGAGAGCTAACCACTCACTTAAGTAGTTTCCTGTTCAGGATATTCACTTATAAAAATTTTTAACCCCAGAGTCTGATGCCATTACAAATACACCCAAACAACTGCTAAGCACATCTCAATATCAATAACTCAAGGATTAAGTATATTAGTTTATGAAATCTGGATTTAACTTTTTAGACAAAGAAATCCAATAGGAACTTGAAGAGACAACACCCTTTTTAATCCAGGCAAAAAGCGATGTGATTACAGTTGAGATTCAGAGTATTTAATTAAATATTAATATCTACTGCTTTGCCTTGCTCTTACAGCAGCAGTAAAATGACAAAAACAAAGCCAAAAAGCCCTGCTGAACTAATCAAATTGTAACTGATGGTTGAGGAAAAACCCCAGGACTCCTGTCCATGTATTCAAACCCAAGTTACGGTGCTGGGCCTATCTACTGCTCCTTCACTGTGTCTGGAGCAAAGACCACTCCAAATTCCTAGAGCAGACTCTTGCCAAAACCCACAGCACTGATGGATGCCATCCAGCCTTTCAGATACAAGAACTGGATAAAGGGATGACAGTTTCTTACCTTTCACAAAACGCAGAACATGGATTTTATTAGGAAAACAATTCGGGCATTTTTCCCACATACACAATTGATACACCACTGGTATAACCAGCAAATACCAACTAGGAAACAAAGTCCTGAAGCAACAGGGCACTTGGCAGAAGAAAAAAAAAACACTTTTCTTTTTACCTAAACATGTACACAACCCTTACTTACAAGATTAAGAAAAAATGTAACAGGAAGAACCCTAAGGAGAAGAAATTACCAGAACAGAAAACGATGCGTGAACAATTCAGGCCTCGATCTCTCTGTATAGCTTTAATACAACTACATCCTATGAGCACATAGCATGAAAATAGTTACGTGGCTGTAGTTTTAACATAAACCATAAACAGTTCAAAGTTGCTACATTTACATAGAACAGCCACACAATCCTGATAGAAACCTGGCTGGACACCAGGCCCCAAACAGACAGAGATGCTAAGGGGGATGCAAAGAGCACTTAATTCAGAATAATGGGTAGATTTCCAACTCATTTGTAAGTGCAAAAATATTTTTGTCCCTCCAGTTTTTCCTCCATCTGTCACTGTTACTCTCACAAACCAAGGCTACCTTGCTGCATATACACTCTATTGCACTATCTGAGCACGGTGAATACATCTCTAACTTACCTTGCTTGCCATTAGCTCCACAAGCAAGTTCTGACAGTTAAAAATCACAAGTCCTTGCTAAGTGCATCAAAGATGCAGCTGGCACCGTGTTTCCTTAAGAACTATTGGCATTTAAGGCAGAAGAGAACTACTCAGCAGCAGGAAGGACAGAGGAAAACCAAGAAGTTGTTTTAAGGCAGAGTAAAACGTAGCAAAGATGGAGCAAGAAGCAAGCATGAAGAGCAATAGCGTGCCTAAATATGCACAGTTAAAGACAGGAGAACATATTACAGCAGCGCTCCGCCACACATCAGCATTCCCACCCTCTGGTTTTCACCATTATGCTCAAAAGGACCACAAACATTGTCAGGAAAGTCTATGGAGAATAAGGACACCACCTTAAACCTCCTGATGAGGTTACTCGGTTGCTGGGTAGTTTGTAGGTGGTAGGAATAAAGGATGTACAGTAAGGCACCACATCAGGGGTAAAACCTGAGACAGAACATCTCCAGTGTACGATGGAAGATCAAGTGACAGGCGAAGATGAGCGTTTGGATCAAAGTGAAGGCTTGTTTAAGTATGAAGACAAGAGAAACCAGTAGCTATGTACACTTTCAAATAAGGACATACATAAACAGAAATCGCTTTTTAGGTTGCTCCAAAGTAACATGCACTTAAAACTGGGAATTTTTGTGTAAAATGTGATAAAGCACACCTAAATCTCTATTCTATGATATTAGCATGTAACATTCAAATCACACTCTTTACCAACAGATTTTTAAAGTAAATTCATTTTTAAAGAAAATTCCAAATACCGAGCAATTACTCATTATTTACTGCTCTTCAGGGCACCTCAGAGAATTCTGGAAGAGACTGTTTGCTAAGAAATGCAAAACACTTCCCTTATGGCAAAATTCTTTCAGATAATGAAACTGTTGCGTGATAGATGCTGGCTAGAGGATACAAATCATTCCAGCTGATCAAAAGAATTTTTTTAAAGCAAAGTTCTTTTTCATTAATTATTACTTTATGTACATTCAACATTTTTAATAGGTAATTTTAACATAAAGTTGTCTCAAAAACTACATTAATAGCTATTTTTATCAGCAGGGAATATGGCCCAAGCAACTCTACGCTCACCCCGGATGTAGAAAGAGCTCAGCACAGCAAAGTTTTTAACGGGGCTGGGAGCAGCCAGCTACAGAGTAATAGTAACAGCCCTGCTCAGCTCATTGCCTGGGAACAGCAGCTCGGTGTGTAAAGTTGTCTTTTCAACTGATGTTAAGTCCCTGTGAAGCAACACAAAATAAGTGAAGCAGAACTATGAAGACCATGTTCTACCACACACCCTCCAGGAATCTCTGAATACACCAGATCTCCAAATCACTAGAAACGCTGGCCAGATTTGGTTCTTCAGTGATGTTTGGAATTTTTAATCTCTTTAAAAATTTAAGAAATGAGAAAATCTTGACAAATATTTATATTAGTGGTAAGGAACTGATACTTACTCCAAAAATTAAAAAAAAATCATAGGGTATTTTATTTGATGCAAAGCACGCACTGAAAGTTTTGAATAATTCAGTAGTTAATGCAACTACTTAGCACGAAATTATAAAGCATATTGAACTCAAAAGTATGTGAACTTCCATTAGTTTATTCAGATGTAAAAAAAAAAATTAATTCTGATCCAAACAGGTAGGGACATTCAAAAAACAATATAATGTTTAAGAAGAATTTTACCTACATTGGTACACCACTACTAATACACCCAAATTCTAACAAACTCCTGCATGATATTAAGGGCAGAGTTGCTGCTGTTCAAATAATTTAATCTGACAGAATTAGAGTATAATGCAAACATCTTCATAGCGGAAACAATTTGTTTGAATATTTCCAATAGGGTCAAGCTCATCTTACACAGGCGCTAATTAAAACATGTTTCGAAGACTGCTTGTCTAGAAAAAAAAAGCTTTTGAACTCCAGGGTTTAAGCTGGGACATGCTGCCATCAGTAGAGGCAGTTCAGGCGGAGGGCAACAGCACGCAGTACCTTCGAGATGCCAGGCAGTGCTCCAGCCCACGGGACAGGCCCTCCCGCCCACAGAAAACCTCCACAGCCACTGACAAGAGTTAACTCGAGTTTTGGAAGGCAGCCAGGACCAGGACAGCAGAGATGACAAAGCGTATTGGTAACAGTTTCATACTGAATCACGTTTACCTTTGTCAAAATCTACACGAGTTGTTAGACCGATTAGCTGGTTTAGTGGTATCTAAAAATGTACCAGGCTTTTTTCAGAAGAGGCAACAGAGCAGCAAGAGCAGGTTTGTAGAGTACAATGGCTGGTGGTGCTGAGGACCTGACTTCCACATAGTATTAACCATTTCACACAGATTCTTTTTTTCCCCATGATTTCTTGAATTTGAACAGAAAAAAGAGGAGATACAGCAGGAGCAGGATATAATATCAGATAAATTAATTATTTTTTTTTTGAAGTGTTTCTGTTCTTCCTAATCCTCCTACCTCTTAAAAAAATAGTACTACTAAATCACTGAAACATTTCAGTATTCCTCTGAAAAATTTCAAGGTACCTCCATCAGCCACAGACCCCTCCATCCAGAAATTCATCCTTGAATAAGTACAGATGTGGGCCAAGACTTGCATCTCCTGGCTTGCAGGTGAATATCATGTTAAATGGACTTAATGCCTCTTGTCATGTCTGCTACTGTAAGCCTAAAATTGTGTTTTGTTTTGCAAGCGCACCACAATATATCACTGTTCCTCCTTTCTCTAATTCAAACATCATCTCATTTCAATAAGACCTTGCAAGGATTTGGAAAGAGGGAAAGAGATTAAGAAATAAGCACTGAAACAAGTTTCTCTGCATTTTCTGAATTATACATTTTTCTATGCAAGACAGTAGACAAGATTAATTGTATGTATGCTTATCATCAGTGTTTTCCTGCTTCCAAAGGTTTCATACTCATGTTTCCCTCTCATACTCACTGTTCGGACAGCAGTGTTCCTAGTAAGTTTAATTTGGCTCATCCCACTGCCTGCTACAGGAACAGAATAAGCAGAACAGAAGTGGGGTGACATGAGCACACCCCTGTAATTCCCTCTAGCTTAGCATTCATTTTCTGCAGCCTCCATTTTTGGGGAACTTGGAATATTTTCTTGCAAACACAAGTTTTACACTGCCAACAAGAGACTAGTCACACATTCTGCCATTTTACTAAACTCCGTATCTACAGTGTTCAAAGAGCAAGACCAGCTATGAACAGTAAATATTAAGATGTACATTAAACTGCTGTTCAGCAATTAGAAGAAATATTTCTTTCTAAATCTTTCCAACTTCTGCTTACGTGCTGTTGAAATTTCATTTTCAACTAACGCTGTCAACCAGCTTTATTTTAATAAAGAATTTTTATTAGACTTGGCAATCCCAAAACTGCTATCTTAGTTGGATGAAGTGTTCTTCAATATCAGCCACCAAAAGAAAAATTTCTATTTAAATGTATCCTCATTCCCCTGCAAAGAAGATGGAAAACAGGATTCCACTAGCACAGCTCATGAAAGAAATATCTAGAAGGCAAAAAACAGATAGCAACTTCTACATATGCAGGTAGATTGACATCTAGTGTGAAAATACTGAACTACAAAGCCTATACTGCATATCAACAAGGATGAATTTAAAATAAGTAAAAAATACATCTATTTATGCTTAAATGACAAGAGAACCCAATCCTCCAAATACAAGCACCTTTAAATCTTCTCTACTTCAAATAGCTACACAGAGCCAAAAACATTGTACTGGTGACCGAGGAAGCGTAACTTCTAGAAGAGAAGTTAGCAGTGAATCTTAAACGCCAATGAGAAAATCAGGAACAACTCAGACAGGAAGGCTGAGGAGCACAGGTGAGCTGGTCAAGCAGAGGTTCTTTTTCTGGCCTTGGACAAGGTAAAGTAGCAAAGTTAGAGACAAAGGCAGAATGATTGCATGAGTTGTTCTAGAGTTTATGACTAAAAATATCTTGAACATCTTCATTTCTGTGAAGCAGGGCCAAAGACTGATGGGGAATGGTGTAAATATAGTTTCTAGACAGCTATGTTCTTCAGCACAATGCATATAGCCATGAAAGTCTGTATGTCGTAGGATAGATAAAAGGCTTTTCATAGTCATCCACTAAAGATTGAACCCTACTATCAACATTATCCTAGAGTTTAGCTTATTTAATATCTTTAGTCAAAGACGCTTTCATTACTGCAATGTCATCTCAAAACTGCTCGCCACCTTTTTATTCTTACTAGTATTCTGTTTAAGTTTATGGTAGCATTAGCAGAGATTTTTGACCTAAACAGTTTCCTGGCCATTTTGGGCCTATTTTCACCTTCTTGTCTGTAGTAATTTCATATAAGCAGTATGTAAAAAAAAATAGTACATTAAAAAGCTGACAGAAGTGCATTTGCGCCACAACTCCCAACCCACTTAGGATTCATTTCCTATAACAATATTAGGATCTCTTCTGGTCTTTGCCAAAATCTGCTTGAAGCTATTAATTTCATACCCGCACATTTAGATATCAGATGCTTTCCAGAAACCAATAGTGTCAGCCTATCGCTAACCTTTATGTGACAGCCCGTGTCCGTGCAGCTCCCCTTTAGTGTCAG
>JAAGAY010131754.1:0-15000 GCA_011801015.1 Ardeotis arabs
TCACTTGGTCCCTGGGTGCCTACCCTGTCAGAGCAAGGACTGGAACCCCATCATGGGGAGAAGGAGAGTTGGATCTTTATTTCCCATTTCTAAGGGGATGAAGTGATTAAGAGCTGCTCATACTTGTTTGTCAATGAACTGTCACCCTTCCTTGTCCCAAGCGCAGTCCATGATGGTTGGTGCCCCATGCATCTTGGTGGCTTTGGCAGCCTGCGCTGGGGCACCAAGCGTTTTCTTCTCTTGACTTGCTCTGGCAGCTGGCTTAGCTCTAGGTTGGCATTTGCTGTACCTTTCTCTATGCTCATACTTCCTAAATATTTTTAGCCTCAGCTTCTCTTAGGTTTTGTCATACCAGGATAACCTATGATGTTTTTTTTTAGGACAATAAATGAGGAGGTCCTTTGTGAAGGCAAACCACAATCCCTGCTGAGTGCAGGGGCAGGGCTAACTGGAAATCACAGGGGGGAAAAAAGCCCATGAAGCCTAAGACTATGCTCCTTCTGCCCAAGTTTTGGAAATGCCAGGTGGATTTTGAGGCAGTTGAGCTAATTTAACCCGGTCATCCCACACTCGCTCCCACATGGCTCTCCTCTCTAAACCGGGGACCAAAGAGGATGGTTTTCCATACAAATGTCCCTTTGTGGAAAGACATGTTTTAATTGTGCTCTGAATAATTCCTAGACCCACTCACTCTGCCTGGCTCCTTGCCAAGCTCATGTGTAAGCATCCTCCCTGGCACTTGGGAGCATCCCTCCCCAGGCATTGCTGGCGGCTCTCCCCAAAGCCAGACTGAAGGAGATGGTTATTGGGGTTCAACCTGGGGTGGTAGATTTCAGCCGGGTGCCTGGATGGGTGCTGGAGCCCAGCGTGGCACTAGCTGGACACCCAAAATTGTGTGTGGATGGGGAGACTCCAGCCGAGGCGCTGAAATGAAAGGTTGGAGCTCCGTGCTGGCTTGTGCCCTCACAAATGTTGCTCTCCTCTGGGACACCCCTCTGCTGGGATGCTCCGCATGGGCTGGGAAAAAGTGTTTGTTTAAAATGCTCTCAGGGTCTGGAAGCATCGCTTCTGCAAGCGATTGCAAGTGTCTTAACCTTGTGTGCACGACTGTCCTAAAGCTAAGTGTATGCGTGTCTGCCTGCAGGATCAGGACCTCAGTTATTAATAACAATTAACAATTAAGTAATTATTCCCACCAGGCAGAGATGCAAACCTCTGGTTTATCGTTGGACCTACAGTATGGCAAGTTAGAGTGCAGCATGAGCTTTTAAAGTGAATATTCCTCACTTTTGTTGCCTGATGTCTTAGACATCAAAGTTTACTTTTTCAATTTTGTGGCAAACTTGCTCTCTTTCGGTCATCTTTCCTCTATTCAAATTTTTGTTTGATAAATTGTAAGGGGTTTCGGTGCTTGTTGGAGTGAGTGATTAATGACACGGGCGAGAGAAAGAAAAGGCAAAGAAGCACCGAGAGGAAAAACTGGTTTTTTGGAGCAGATGGGCTGGTGCTGGTGGTGGGGGAGAGACCCCAGCCTGGCCCTGGGTTGGGGGTGACAACTTCACCGCAGTCTCTGAAAATGGTGCCCGGAGGACACGCGCAAATCCCACCGCGTGAGGGGAAAAAGGACGCCCAGCGCAGGCAGGAATTCAAGCAATTAATCCTTTACTTAAAGAATAATAAGCAGCCAGATTTTTACATACCGAAAGTGGGAACAAGGTAAAAGGGGTTAAAAACTAAAAAGCAAGGACAGCAGACACCAATTAACACAATGCTAATTGACAATTTCCCCAAGCCTCCATGAAACATGCCAGACCTATTTCCCCAATTACTAATTAAATCAAACCGCATGCACAATACTAATTTCCCTAACTTAGGGAGCTCAGTAGACAAATAAAATGCGAAACTAACTTAAATGTGTTGTCAAAGTGCAGGGAGAGTAAGGAACTTGAAAGAGAAGTGGATAAACTCTTGCTCTGGATATATTCTTTGGACTTCTGGCTTGTTTGGGGAGTTAGATGGGAGATCCTAATCAAGGCAGGGATGTGGTGGGGTCCAGCTTTTGCTGGATGTGATTAACACCCAGAGAGAAGGCGATTACGTGAGGCTGGCCTGGCTTGCTGCTTAATGAGAAAGCTTTCCTGAAAAACAGCCTAGAAAGGGATGCTCGCGCCTCCTGGGATGACACGCAGGTATGAAGAGGAGCAATGTGGTATTTGGAGAAACTCTTCAGGGTTGGGGGAGACATGGAGGCACCGGCTCCTGCCAAATTGCACCGTGGCAGGGTTGGGGATGGGTACGCTGCTCTCCATTCAAAGGTTTTGAGTGATGCTGGAGATGCGCTTGCGGCTGGAGTGTCCTTGCCGGTGGCCGAGGCAGCCCCACGAAGTTGGGCAGGAGGAGCAGAAGGACAGCTCAAAGTCTTCCAGTTCGTTGTGCTTTATCAAACGGCTGACCCCTCCCCCGGCATGAAAGAAGGATGAAGTAGTTGTGCGATAGGTTAATGCCAATAATTAAAGAGAGTTTAAAACGAAGCAGGAGACTGAACTGCGTGTGTGGGTGGCTGGAATGGTTGTTTGATGTGAAAGTCAATGACTGAATTATTCAGAGAGAGTGATTTCCAAATGATAATTTTACATTTCCCATAACTGATTTTGATTTATTACGGCAGCACCCGGTAGCCCGGCTGGAGCTGGGAGAGACACTCGGCTCTGCCGCTGCTTTCCCTTCTTTGGGCACGAAAAGGGGCTCGGAGCTGAAACCCACCCCTGCTTGGGGACTGACCTTCGTGTGCCCATTGCTGTTGGGGCTTGGGATTTTTCGTAGGAAAAAGGCAAGGAAAATGTTTGTTTGAAACAAAATAGGCTGTTTCTGTGTTGATACAAAGGCTTTTGGCTTTGTTGCATTTTCGGACATGGGCAAGCGCTCGGAAGCAACCTGGATGCTGACTTGGATGTCGTGGTGTCTGTGTTTGCATCACCTGGAAATGCACTCGGCTTCAGATGAAAGTATCTGGTGAAGCTTGGTGCTTCCTCTCCCCATTTGTGTTTTCTTCTGGTTGTCCAAGCAGATTTGCAGAATTCATCTGGTTGCTTTTACCACCACCAACCCTATTTTTTTTTTTTTTGTCGGCACCCACTCAGGCTGTAAATCTCCTGCAAGGAGGCAGCTTCACGGGACGTGCGGTATTTTCTGTGCCGGAACTGCTGCAGGGATGTCCTGGGGTGTTTGAGGGGGGGGATTCTGCTTTCTAACCACAAACAAGAAGTAAGGAGAGCCCATGGGGAGGAAACTGCGGGCCATAGCCCCAGTCCAGGCACAGGGGATGTGCGTCCATCAGGCCATGTGCGAGCAGGTATTTCAGACCAAGTGGTTTGGTTTTTGGGAATGTTTCTGCTGAGAATTAAAGAGGGAAACTACTGAAAATACTGGAGATCTGGATTCCTTCTCTTGACATGTTAAAAATAACCTTGCTTTTTTTGGAGGCCAGACTCTTAACCCCTTCTGTACCTGCTGGGGCACGCGTGGTGGCACTGTGGCCTGGCCGAGCCTGGCAGGGATGCTCCAGAAAATGGCTGCTTCTCTGTGCTGCTGCCTTGTGGGGCTGCTTCAAGGCTGGGATGCTACTTGTCCCACCTTACGGAGGCTGAAAGTGAACTTTTCTAAACCCAGAGGGAGTTTTGGTTTGGGTTCAGTCTGAAAGATGACAGAGGGAGATAAATACGTTGGTTCCCCCTCTGTGCCCCCGGCTCATATATCTGGCCTGCCAGAGCCCCTGTCCCCTCCTGCGGCGTGCTGCATCCCCAGGGACTCGGAGCTGAGCAGGATTTATGGCTGTGCCTCCGGCTTGTGGCTTTGGGGTCTTTGCTGCAGTATATTCGTTGTGCCCGGGAGGTAGCGGATGGCAGTGAAAGGGCTGGAGAGGGGCAGAGAGATGGGAGTGGCAAAGTGAGAGGTGGAGGGGGCCAAGTTTTAGGGTTGGGGTGGGCTTCATCACCTTGTCGGAGCTGTTCCCCTTGGCATCAGCAATGAAATACCTCGTGCCACCAGAGGGAAGGCTCTGTCTTCTTGCCCTACGGCATCCTCAGAGGTATCTGGTATGGAGCATCGCTCTCCTGGAATAAATGAGTATTTAATTTCTTATGGGAGGCACAGTGGCTCTGGCCAGGGAGGCAGTGGGACAGCCTTGTCACGATGCCCGTGGGTCGATGGGATGGGTAGGATGGTGCTGATGCCAGTCCCTTGTGGTCCAGGTGAAAGCTGCAGGTCGTTCCAGAGGAGGCTTCTGCCTCTCTTGTCTTGGTCATTAATTCCGTCAGGGGCCAGAGAGATCTTCCCTAATAAAAGCTTCAGCGAGATTGGTTTGTGGTATGGAAAAGCTTCAGTTTCAATGAATCAGCAATTTCTGATGAAAAATCTTTTGTCTGAAAATTCCCAAGAAGCTCCGACTCTGACCTCGGAGTGGCTGCCTTCCTCCGAGCACATTACTGGGATTTATGGCACACTCCCATGGTTTATTGTTCTACAGTAAACGGAGCTGCTGGATGAGTTTTGACTATCCTTCTGGGCAGGGAAGCAAATCAGCGTCGCAGGACTATCCAAACTTGCATGACTTAACATAAAATCCTTGCTGTGGAGTGGGTGGGTTGCCAGATCAACTGGTTCCTTGCCAGTTTGAGGCTGCTCAGGATGGGCGTGCATCTTATCTGAGGGCATCTCCTCCTTCACCTCTTCTGGTGAGTGGTCCTGCAAAAATATTTCCAGTGCTGTCAGCCATTTAATTAGGAAAAGAAGTGGTGGCTGCAGCATGAGTTTGTGTTTTCTGAAGGCTCCTGGTATGGAAAAGGGTGCTGGCTTGCTTGTTTATGCTGCGGACCTGTCAAGATTGCCTTAGTGACAGTAAATAGCTACGATAAGACAAGGCTACGAAAAATTGTAATTTGCAAGAATAACATCATCATCCTCAAAGCGTGCGATTACATGAGCAACTTCTGAGTTATAAGCATCTTTAAAGACTGCAACAGAAGGAATGAGATAGCAGAAGGACTCTAAAAGGTGTGCCTACAAAAGGGGAAAGAAGTCTTATAGTATGAAGGAAAACGCCAGGATGGATGGAGACTGTTCCAGCCCATCCTTCCCGTATCTAACATCTACTTTTCCTCAAGATTCCCAAAATCTTTACCAACTGTGTGTTTAGCAGCTGGGGCACCAAGGTACCCAAAGGTGACGTCCTCAAGGCAAAGCAGACAGCTGGGGAAGGAGACAGGACCAGGAGCTCGATGCTCTGGCTGCCTGGAGTACGGCCCATCCAGAAGGCTGAGCTTCCTCCCCCTAATCATAGGGAAAAGTAATCAAATTACTGCCTTTCATGTCACATTAGTGAAAATGGATACTAGTATGATGCATATTAATATAATATGATGGGAAATTGCTAATACAATTAGACCATCACATTTTATTAGTACCACAGTGACAACTCACACTGAAGAACAGCTCGCTTGGACGATGGCTGAGAGCGAGCACGAGCCTGGTGCACAGGCATAGGGACAGTTATTTAACTTTCTAAAGCCCTCTTCCCCCCCCTTGTCCCTCCTCCAAAATGCTTGGTCACCTGAGTAAGCATTACACCAAGTCTTTGTAAATCTTGCCTGGATTCACTGTGAAATGAGTCCCCGTCTCAAAAGTTACATGCCTCTCATACACATTTTTCTTCCCATATATACACAGCCATAAATAATAGGAGAAAATAAAAATATACATCTATGTAGAGGAGGACGGTATAAATTTTTCTTAATATGTTCTACCTCTTTATTTGAGTTTGTATCTTCACTTTTTATCTAGTTACAAAATGATCCTGTTCAAATCTTGTGGGTTACGTATTGCAAGAGCTATCCCAGCTCAACCTACGATAACGATCATATAGTGGGGATATATTTTTGTAATTACAACGCGTTTCAGACTTCCTTGATTGGCATGCAGCGTATTTAAATGGGGGTGATCAAAAAGCATTGTCCTTGTCTTCCTTCCTGCAGCGCAAAGACCTGGCCCGGTGGGCAGCAGGGACCTGGCAGCTGTGCGGCGGTGGGCTTCAGATGCTCGTCCCCAATCTAAGGCCCAGCCTCCAAGTGGAGAAGACTTTGGTCTTAGCTGGCAACCTGTTAGGGGTGTGAGCAATGTGGCAGCAAATATGAGGTCCCACCAGGATGAGATGTTTTTCCCATTGACATGCAATCTGTAATCCTTTGGGATTTCAGCTGAACTCCTGAATGGGAATGACTTTGCTGAACAACAACTTCTTCTGGGGCTTTGCCTCAGTAATATTATCTATCACCATAATAATATTACCTATAATAACAATATTATCTATCACATAAAAAAGCATCCTGTGAATTTACTACAGCAGGCAGGTGCAATTTTTAAATACGATGCCCAGGTTGATGTTCATGTCTTTGTTGACTTGGACACCCAAGGAAGGGCTTGGGGCTTTGAAAAAGAGTTGTTTCATCAGTGCAGCATGAAGATGTCACTGAATACTCATGCAAGACAAACAGAGGAAGGGATCCATTTCTGGAGGTGTAAGGTGCCGGGAAATCTTTCAAGGAAAGATATTTGCAATTTGTTAATAGTTTCTTTCATAAAAACAGTTGTGATTTGGGTTTATAGTTGATTGTCCCCCGTGAAGGAAAGTGTGTTTCTGTGCACTTGTATAAAGATGCTGTCCTGTGTGCACTTTGAATAACACCTTTAGCTGTGGCACTTCATAAAACTGAGCTCTAGCATGATGAAATGGGTAAAGACTGACTATTTCTTATTTGGGGAGTGAGAACCTGAGGCTGAAGGGAAACCTGGGCAGCGAAGGAGGGTGATGACTTAACCTCAGGCTGGGGAAGTGGTGGGGAAAGTCATGGTGTGGGCTGCAGTGGTGACGGGAGCCTCAATCTTAATTTTTTTTTTTTCTGTGTAATGCTCCACCAAGTATTCCAGAAGAACCGTGCTTGTGCTCATTTAAGGAAATCAAATATTTATATTTTATATTTACTTCCAAGTCTGCCAGTGAAAAGAAAACGCTAAGTACTTTAATGTGTGAACAAGTTGCGGGCCAAACTGGGAGACTAAGTGTGCTGACATTAAGAGACAAAAACTGTGTGACTGTTTACGGGTCCTTTTTGAAGGACCCTTTGGCATGGGCCACTGATGCGGAGGGTGCAGGTGAGGGGGAGGAAGGTGCATGGTGAGGCGTGCGTGAAGGAGCACTCCTCATTTTCTTGCTTCTCTATTATGCACCAGCTTTCGTGCGGCAAATCTCCCTGCTGCGTTGAATGCCTTTGGTTGCTTTGGATGCCACCGCTCGTGGTCCAGCCAAATCCTCCTGCTGCTTCCCGAAAGACAGGGATGAACTGTCAATCCCTATTATTTTGGAGATACTGGTGTAACTCTGAGCGCCGAGGGGTCAATCCTGCCTGGGTTGGAATGTGTTGGACTGGAAAGCAGGTTGAGCACCTTCTCCACCTCTTGTGTCCACAGATGTTTTTTTTTTACTCTGCCTGGGAAGTTTATAAAGATGAGAGAAAGCCCTTGTCATCCTACTGATGTGGGTGGTAATAATGCTTCACATTTCTCATCTTTGAAGTGCTTTACAAATATTAAATAATTAATCTGCCCAAGAATGGAAGAAAGAGTCTCATCCTTCAACTTATACACTGGGGAGCAGAGGCAGAGAAATCATATGGTTTCTCCAGGCCAGGAACGGGGGTGCTACCGGAAAGTGGTGGGGACATGGATCCATTACATCTGGTCCCCATCTAGAGGCCACTTGACCACTGGCCAGTGTGCTTGGGTGGTGGGATCATGGCACTTGCACCAGGGGATGATGTGTTCTCACTGTGCTTGTGACCTCTCTGAGCAGGAAAGCAGGTACACAGTATTTCCTCCAGCATCTCCTGGAAATCCCACATGGTTCCTCCAAGGAGCGAGAGACACTTTACAGGACTTTTTTTTTTTTAATGTAGCATGTGACAGGGATGACGACTGGTCATGATTTGACTTTTGTCATGGGATGTTTGAATTGGGTTGGATCTCCTGTAAGATACCCACACGAGGAGTGAGGAGGGTGGATGCTGGACATGAGATTGCATCCTTGGGAGCAAGTGGGGAGAGAGCAAGGAAGATACGAGCTTTGCTTTCCAGAGCAATAGACAAAAATGGTATACAAACACTATTTGCAGCAACTTTCCAGAGATCAGAGACTTTCTGTAAGCACTGTGTGAAGATCTTTGACACAGATAAGTATTGTTCATTTGACTGACGTGGGTCAGAAAATCCCAAGCCCAAGTGACTTTCCTTAAGCTCATGACTTAGGGTGTGCTGGACAATGAAGCTGGGAGTATTTTCCATGGAAGTGCTGTAAAGTTGAGATGTATCTTGCTTTTGTCTCGTTTCTTTGGGCCAGAAATTTCATCTGGGAGCTGAGAACTTTCCCAGTGAAAGTCATGCTGTAATTGGGGTATTTAGTAAAGTGTGGGGGTTTTTTTAATCAAAAGGAAAAAAAATAATTATCATGACCAGCTTTACCCAAGATATTCTGATTTTTTGCCTTTCATCTTAGCCAAAATGTGCCCACTGCAGCATCCCTGATCTGGCAATAAAGCCCCCATCTTGTTACTTTCTTTGGCTTTTCCTTTTCTACCCTTGCGGGTCCGCTACTGGGCAACTAAAAAAATAATTTTGGCTTTCCCCATCTTTATCTAACCTCTGTGTAGCGGGCCAGGCAGCCCTGGTATTTCCACACAATTCAAGCAGTGTTGTGGTTTTTTTATCGCGGAGGGCAAATCCCAGAATAGAGCATAAATAAATAGATGATTTTAGAGGACTGTAGATCATTGAGGGAGACGCAGAAAAGGCCCCTTGTTTTGAAAGAGCAGCGTGAGGCTGGCCAACACAATGAGTCCTGAAGCCCAATGAAAATCTCGGATGCTTGGAGGCTGTGTGTGTTGGGTGAACTTTATTTACATTTGGCACAAACGCGCTCATGTGTGATGCCAGCAACTGCCGGGGTACGCGGGCGGAGCTGAATAGAGCTTACGCCGGGTTGGTATCAGGAAATATTCCATCAGGTTGAAGACTCGTTTCCAAGCCTTGGTTGGGTTTTGAAGTCAGACTGGTTTCCACAAGGAAAATCCTTTTTATTTTATTTTTTTTCCTTTGAGGAGACCCCCCCACCATAATAAATGTAGAAAGCATCTATGTTGCCATTTCCATAACGAGGGAAAACTGCAATAACAATTCCCATCTATTCAGTCTCTTTCTAATCTCCCAAGACTTACTCTGGCGTGGTTCTGCTTTATGATCTTTGTTACCACCAGCAGTCTCCCTTTTCTCAAATTAACTCCTGCAAAACACATCTCTATTGCTGGAAAAAGGGAAATTTGTCAGCCCTGGAAAAGAGCGGCAACAAAAAACCACCTTAAATCTCCGCATCAAAACTCTTGATAGTGGAGCGTGCAGCTATGGATGTATTTATATCGATGTGTGTGTATGTATATTTCTTTTAGCTCAGCAAATACATCCTATGGGAGTAAACCTTTTAGTGCTGCCGAAGGGATGCGCGAAGGTGGAGGCAGCTCGTTTGCCGCGTAAGTTGGAAACCATTGTCTTTTGCAAAGCTCCGTCTTGGAAAAAACTTAGCCGGTTGCATCTGATGGAGCTCTGTCTTCCCCTGCCCAAATTCTCTACTTGGAATACAATAAAGTTGCTTTGAACTTTTTCAATTATTTAATAACTTCCAAGTGGAGAAATATTTGGCTCTCTTAATTTCATTTTTGGATCTCTTAATTTCATTTTTGGCTCCCCTTTTTTTTTTTCCCTTTGCCTCCGTTCTGTTTGCTAAACAGTAATTGCGGATCTTTCCTGCCACCTTTAATACTCCCAGCTAATTATCCTGAAATAAATCTCTTTCAAGTCTGCATGCCAGCAGTTGTGGGATATGAGCGGCTCTTTCAGCTCCTGGCTGCCTGTCACTCAAACGGGCCTCAGCTGCAGCTCCGAATGATGAGTATTAGTCTCCCGCTGGGATGATTCTCCCAATCTCCCCACTTCCAACAGCATCTCCCAGGGCTGCACCACGCTCCTACCTGTTAGCCTAATCTGGGATTTTCTTTTGCTAACGCTGTTATTTTGAAAGGAGGAAGAGGATTCCTGGGAGAAAGGCACTCTGTTAACCTTTTCCTAATTGCCATTCAAAGCTGAAAGGAAGGAAAAAAAAAAAAAAATGGGTGTCAGTGCATGGGAGAACGGCTTGGGAAGGGTTGGACTTATGGGTGAGGTCCCTCGCTGACCTCTTGGGGTTATTTATTTGGTCAAGGTAGGGTTTTTGGGGGACAGGCTCCCAATTTCGGCAGCTGCTGCTTGCCTGTGTTATTTCCAGCTTGCGTCCTGCTCACTCAGAAACAAGGTTGTCGGGTTGTAGGCAGAGCTAAATGCTACATCATTAATTTATTATGTGCTAGCAGTAACGGCGAGGGCTATTTTTAAATGCCACTTAAGCTCGCGCTCGGGTTTGTAATTTGACTATAGGCCATACATAAAATGACATATTGTTACGCACTTAAAGATAAGGTTTTAAATGAAAGAACTATTAAACTATTAGTATTTAAAGTGCTTACTATTTTTTTTTTCTTGCTGTACCCGCACCTTTTAATGACTTGGCAATGGGATTACCTCCAGAAAGAGCCTTGCCAGGGGATGCCATGCAGATATGGTGGGGTTCGTGGTACCCGTCGCCGGGGAGCTCAGGAGGCGACGCGAGCATCCTCTGGCTCTGGGCTCCCATCTCCACCTCGTTCCTGAAGCGAAAGGTTTTGGTTAGCCATTAAATGCAACCTCAAGTTGCTTGACTGGCCTTGAATCCCTCTTCCTAAAGAGTTGTTTTTCACTCCGAGCTCCTTCTCTAAACCCGCGATGGGCTGCGTTGAATTAATTCTATTAACTGGCAAAGGAATTCCTCCCTGCCAAATTATATTTCCTGTGTCTGTAAATCATTTCACTGCTGCTATCCCTGACAGTTATGCAAGTGACCTTTTGATTTCCCCATGTTTTTTTTCTTAATTTTTTTTTATTTATGACATCATGATGCACTCTATGGCTGTGCATCACAGTGAGGCTGGGCAGTCATGTGAGATGCTTGAGAATACAGAATATTTTATAAATATGCATATATATATATTAAAAAAAAAAACAGCATGAAGTTCAGTGTTTCAGACTTGGATCTTGGAAACATAATATTTACACTGAGTAAGTCATGCTAGTTTTAAGAGTCTATTTCTGGTTGTCTTCACTTCCAGAGGAAGAATTGCTTGAAACTCTCAAACTCTCCCCTTCTAACAGAGCATCTTTTTGTTTTAATTTTTTTTTTTATTTTTTTGGTCTTGTCACTAGACCCAGTAGCTGTGGATGCTCAGAGCTTTGGTAATATCGGAGCCAGGGACGGTATCATCTGACTCATGTTGTACCAGGGCTGTGAGTTCCCCTAAGGAAAGGGGACTTGGACGCCCCAAATTCTATGTTGGGCTTTGGGGGTGTTGTATTGTCATAGGCACATCTCTTCTGCAACAGCCAAAGCAGGTTGAGGATGAGACCCTCAAAAAGCTGCTGGCTCCTATGGGGAGCCTTGCCCAGCCTGGGACTCTTGCCTTTTCGCCACGGTCCCGTCCCGATGGGTCTTAGCATAAAACGCTGCGAGTGCAACTGCTATTCTAGGCTGGGAAACCATTTTTGGCATGCCAGTGCTTGATTTGTAAGTCTAATTAGAAGTTAGAAGTGTCAATGGCAGCACTTGCAGGCACAATTATAGCACCTGCAAAAAAAAAAGAGCCTGCTTTTCCCATTTGGCTCATCCTCTGGGTGCAAGCTTTCTATAAAAATACGGTGGTGTGACGAGGAGAGCCGGGATGATGTTTGCGTTGCCATGGGTGAGGTCCCCACTTGGGTAGGAAGCAGCTAAGAAATGAGCAGTACCACCGTCTATAAAAACCTGCAAACCAGAAGAGATGGAGGCTCCGGCCCTTCTGACAAATCGGATGCATCGTGGTTGGCTTGTGCAAGGTTTTGTGTAAGTAATAAATTGAGGTTTCCTACAAAACATCTGGTCGATTCGGCTCTTATCTTGCTCCGCAAGAGGTGAAAAAACCCTCTGTGGTTCTCCTTTGCCACCTTACAAATATAGATACTTATTCATAAGGAAATATCAAAATAGAAGCTTGAAAGCATTCCCACATTTGGTCCTCAGCGCTGAATTAAATATGTTTTGGGGCTGTTTGTAACTCCCTTTTCAGTCCCAGTTAGATAGCGGGGACAAATGAGCATCTCCTTCTTAAACTGAGTTTGGTCCTGGAAAGCAAAGCTTATGGTAAGAGCCACAGACACACCATGCCTTTGGATTGTGCCTCTTACACCTTCTGTGGTTTAATTCCCAAACCAGGCTTCATTTTCAGAGCCGCTGAGCCCTTGGAACTCCTGTTGATGTCAGAGGGGTTTGTAGATGCTTCGCAGCTCAGGAGTTGCATCTGTGAAGTGCTAAATGTGAATGCCTTGGTGTGTCCACGCCTGGGGTCATGTAGCTTGGCCCCATCCATCCTGTGCCCAGCAAAGAGGAACGTATGATACGCGTGCAACGTATAACCTAATGTATTCTCAGGACGTCGTTTAACCTGGTTCAACATCTTTGCCTATTGCAGGTGATGCAGCTCAGGTAGTATCTAATTGTTGGTATCACTTGCATCCTTCAAAGTCTATTCCTTCTGCTTCTGCTTTAGTCTCTAGGTCTTTCTTTTTGGTCTGCATCCTCCATCTTTGTCTTTAAATTATATCTTAACCATTATCCCAGTTTCCGTGCTTCAACTTCCAAAACCAACATGAGGAAAAAAAAAAAATTCTGACTCCTTTCACTGCTCCTGGTGTGCTTGCCCACAGCCTTCCTGAAAGAAACCAATAAATAATGCTCCTCATCCCCCTAAAAATTAAATTAAACCTACATTTCTCTGGGGAGGAGGCTAGGTTAATTACAAAGAGCTACCAATGCCATATCTAAAAAGGCTCCTTCATTTTAATTTTGAATATTTAGCATGAAACTTAATATCTGATCCCTCTTTTTTTTTTTTTTGGCCAAACTAGTCAGTTTAGAAGTGGAGAGTCTGCCAAACGTAGCTGACATTATTCTGCCCAAAAGCTCCTGTCGATTAACTCATTGCAGCATCTGCTGGCAACACTGCGAAGGGGAGGATGGTGCTGCTCCAGCCTGGAGCCAGCCGAAACCTGGATGTTTGACATGGTGAATTTTTTGGTGGAAATTGCTTTCTGCTTGAACATTGTGGACTTTCAGTCTTTAGACTCAGCATGTCTGTGTGTCTGAGTATTAAAGTTAGTAGGAAAACTTGGTGAAGACCTAGAGATTGTGAATGTATATATTGGGTTGCCTAAGAAGAAGCAAGCATTACATTTATACCTGAAAGCAGGATGGGAAACAACTGGTACCTCCTGATGTCCAGGAGTTATGTTGGCTATTTGGGAGTGAAACTGCCCCAATTAGGGATTAAACTTTGAATCTGGATGCAAAGTAGGAATTTAAAGACGATAGCTCACAAAGTTCAGTCTGGAAAGAAAAATGCACTGTTGCTATACCTTGCTGGTGAAATATTTTCAGTTAGTTGAAAAGAATGGCAAAATGATGGTGAAATGAAGAGTTTTAGGCACGTTTAATATAAAGTATGGGAATGGCAAGGAAGCCACAGTGTGTAACAGTGTCATACAGGACAGTTCATATAAATATTACTGTTTTTCAGTGAGAAAGATGGTTACCAAACCAGACAAATACACTGGTGCTGTCTATCTCTGATCAGCACCATCAGTTCTGCCAACTAATTTACTGAACGCTACGTTCCCTTCAGCATCAATCCCTTTGGTGCCTATTGATCTCTAGATCTACACCCAAGTTTATCACGTGCACACAATTTTTTGAGTGCGCCCCCAGCTATTTGGGGTTGTTGCTGAGTGGAATTTCACAGTGGAATAGGGGGAAACAGTTAAATATCCACGGTGAGCTTGGCTGCCTGTCGTAAGCAGGATTCTTTGACTCTGCATGACGTCCTGCCCATTTTGCAGAATAATTCTCATTGGAAAATTGCAATGCTAAATCATTAATTTCTACGGAGCTGAAGGGGAAAAAGAGAGCTCACTTAAAGGATCCCGGTGTGTTGTACCTGGCTTGCTCCGTGTTCTGCGTACAATA
Source organism: Ardeotis arabs (assembly GCA_011801015.1). Taxonomy (NCBI): domain Eukaryota; kingdom Metazoa; phylum Chordata; class Aves; order Otidiformes; family Otididae; genus Ardeotis; species Ardeotis arabs. The sequence goes on from JAAGAY010131754.1 coordinate 14,279, forward strand.
TAAACCTCTGTTAAAATACTTCTTGCTGCGTTACGCAGTGCAAGGTCCAGGCCATTTACAAGCCTACTCTCCTCGTAGCAGCGATGCCTTCTTTATGCTGGAGACATAACTTTAATGAAGCAGAGAAAGGAAGAAATGCAGGGCAAGATTTCAAAAGGAAAACAAGAAAAGACTGCCTGAAGTTAAGCTCCTAAACAGGTGGAGAGGAGATGTGTCCATTGCTTGCCTTCTCCAGCTTGAGGAGCTGAGTGGGTGCCTATCATGGGGCTGTCTTTGGTCTGGTGGCATGGGGAGCGTTTGCTAGGGAGATAAAAGCAGGCAGATGTCTGCTTTCTTGTGAACTGGCTTATTTCAGCCTTTGGTTTTGGGGGAGGAGCTGTGGAGACAGAGCAGCGGTGGCCAAATGGCCATGGAAGAGTTGATGCATCTGTACAAGGGATGGGTAACACGAGGTGGGTCGGTATAATGGAGGGCCTCCATTGGTTGCTGTGTGGATGATAAAAAATAGCAAGATGGGCTGAAGTCTCTGAAATATGGTGTCCATATGGCAAAATGATAAAGCTTTATTGCTGCCGCTTTAGAATTAGTTCTTGTCTCCAAATGTCTAACCAGCAAGCTTTTTTTTTGCTTTTTTTTTTTTGACAGGCTCCTTGTGTAGTGAAAACTCAGGTTTTGGGCTTGAGTTGAATATTCAGTGACTTGGAAACATCCCTCAGTCTCTC
>JAAGAY010131754.1:20407-51731 GCA_011801015.1 Ardeotis arabs
AAAAACAGGCCCCAAAATAACCTCCCTATCCAAACTGGGCCTGGATAATAAGGAAGCATCAGGAAGGAGCAAACCTTTTTGTAAAGAATTTATCAACCTTGTAAAACAGGAATAAAAGAGGTGTTTGGCATCGTTTGCTGTGAGCTACTGGGGAGGAGGTCCAGCTCTGGTGGTCCTGGCCAACCCGCTGGGAGCCCGCGTGAACCATGGCAGTGGCTAGGCTATGGGGAGAGCAAACCTCGCTCTCCATGCGACTCTTCAAGCATTGCGTGTTTTCCAGGGATGATGCTAAGTGCTGCATGCTTGGTGTTTTTTTTTCCCTATTTTTTTTTTTGTTTTGTGTGCCTCACTGCTGAGAGGTGGCTCTTTTGACATGTTGTTATAGTGATGGAAGGAGCATGGATACACATTCCTCCGCTCCGCGCGTGAGACATATGGGAGCCAGATTGTACCTGTCACAAGTTGCCAACCTGAATTTGTGGGGTGCAAGGGGACGCATTCCCAAGGGAATTTCCACTTGACGTTCTTGATTGCTTTGGCTAATATTTGCTTTGTGACCTTTCCATTAGCAGATACGGCTTACAGCATTCGGTGCCGCTCTGGGGACGGGTACGTCCAGCTCACACCAATGCGGCTGTAGGTTCTCTGATGGAAGCGTGTAGGCAGCCCAACGCACTGGACCCGTTACAGGGGAAAATTTGACTCTCCAATTGAGTGGTAGATATTTAGTGTCATCTCAGGAGGTGTTTTCCACCTAAAGTGTTTGTCGGGACCGCCCAGGCATGGAGCATCTGCAGCCAGAGCGCAGAACGGAGATGGTTCGGATTTCATTGGTTACGCCATCTTGGTCGCAGGACCATGCTGCTTTGCTGGGCTGTCTACATGTATTGGGATGTATGTCTGCCTGGACGTATATCTGCCAGGACGTGCTGTTCCAGCCTGGCTTCCTTGGGGGAACAGGGCAAACCCTTCCCACTGACCCCTTTTTAAGGGGTCCCTGTTGTGCGAGTGCATGCCTGCTGTGCAGACTGTTAAGTCTGCCTGTTCCTGAAAAGGTTTTCATTTGAAAATTGATTTCGATTTTATTGGAATAATCAGTATTATTTTAGAAAAAAAATCAATATATCATCAGCCTGAAGCAATTTGCAGTGTTTTTCAATTTACTGAATTCTTTAAGAAAAAAAAAAATCTTTGGGTTTTGCTGCTGATTAATAGAAGTATTTTTAACTGTCGAAATTGCCAAATCTAAAAACAAAAGCCATAGCGTTGACCCTGGAAAGGGAAAGGCAGATGCTGGGTGTTTCACCCTCTGCATAGGTGCTGTCTCCCATCGCCCCATGGAGAGCGAGCAGGGAGCCCGGACCCTAAGCCCACCCCTCGTAGATGTTCTCCTGGCCATGAGTTAAGTCCTTGCGTAGCTGTTTATGGTAGGGTCATTTTTGTGTGTAGGGCTGGAGAAACACCTCAACTCATCTCTCCTTCATCCCTGCACCGCTCTGGGCTGGAGTTTGTCCTCCACTGTGCTGCTGAGCTTGCAGCACTGCTGAGTCAGGGTGAAAAAATCAAAGCTTTCCAAATTGCACATCATTCATCTTGTGGCCGTGGTGCTCCGGGATGCAGGAGAGACACCCAGGACCTTAATTATCTGTATGTGCAGCAGCAGAGGAGCTGCAAAAGGAGATTGAGAGGGAGTTTGGGAACCCCATAAGCCAAAAAGCTATCTAGAGGATTGGCTTGTTGTGGAAAGATTTTCTTCTTGGACTGATGCTGCCAGCTCCACCGCACGTTCTCCGTGCAGTTACTGTTTGTTGTTTGTTGAGTCTTGACCTGTATCAGCAGAGTGGCCATGGAAAGACCCATGGTGCAGGACTTGGAGACACCACCTTGTGTCTGAGCTTCTCAAAATATTTAGAAATATAAAAAAAGAAAAGGGAGTGGGAAGGTCTTGAAAACTTGCCCGCATCGAGAAGCTCCGCTTGCATGTTTTGGTTTGCGATGAGGCAGCAGAGGAAGGGAGTAGGAGAACGTGAATGAAGCTTTACCAAACCGGCCCCCACATGCATATTTCATACCATCGTTTATCAAAGTTTTATGAGCATCTGGTCTTGGCCCCAAAATCTTTTCAATTGAGGGTGAGGGATTTGGTATTTTTTTTTTTTTTTTTTTACTCAGTTTGTCTACAAGCAGAATCTGCTATAATTTTTTTTTCTTCCCTCATCGATTTTACCCAAAAACTGACTTTGCACAGGCAGACCCGTGTGGACCTGGACTCCAGCCTGGCTCCGCATGCGGCACATAAACCACGTGTGACATGGAGCGCCTGTTCACGTATTTTATTTCCCAAGGGAGAATTTATTCAGGAGTATCTCTGTTACTTAAAAACACTTTCTCATCCTTTCAGAGCTGGAGCAAATGGTGTGAGGCTTGGCAGTGTCGAACAGGCTGGGGAGGGAAAGGGCAGGGAGAGGTGGGAATGGGCAAAGAGAGCCAGGTTTGTTATTTCTCCACAAAACCGGGCCTGGGAATGAAAGTGAGGACCTTGGGCAGGTTTAAGTTATGCAGTGCTCTGTTTTGTTGCCATATGTTGCAGGAAGAAATCCTAGGATTTGGCTTTTTGGTGATTTTTTTAATTTTCTTTATTCTTTTTTTCTTCCTACCACTGAGCAATCCCTCAAGACTTCCCTTCAGCTCTCCAACCTCATCTCATCAACATTCATACGCATCCTGCCACATTCACTCACGCACATTTAAAGGAAAAACAGATATATCTCACTTTTTTTTTTTTAAGCACAGGCTGGCTTTGCAATATCAGGTACTTGAGCATCAGTTCCTCTCTTCCCATAATTTAATGGTCCCTCCTGAGCAAACACCAGAGAGCCTGCAGTGAACTTTGTATGAATATTTGGATGAACTTCTGGACAGAAGTTGTCAAAGAAAGTATTTTTTTTTTTTTGTTGTTGACAGCTGATTTTTTTTTCCTTAGACTTGTGAAGAAGTGATAGATTTGTTGAATGACTTAAGTGTGGTGATAATTTTTGTCCTTACTCATGGGATACAATCCACTGCAGAGTTCAATCTGATTTTCATTGTGAGTTATTGAAAATAGTGACTGAAGGCTTCATATTTTGGGGTTTTTTTGTGTGATTTTTTTTTTGTTTTGTTTTGGTTTTTTAGGTTTTTTGGGGGTTTTTTGCTTGGTTTTTTTGTTTGTTTTTTTTAAAAAAAAGCAGGTAGATGAGTTAATTTTCCTTTCATTTTTTTCCTTTGGTATTTCTTAAATCTCCCTTCAGTGCCCATGTTGTGCTCGTGCCTTTGCAAAATTTCAACAAGACTGTGAACCCCTGAGGTTTTGCAGCTACTGGAGAGTTTGTAGGAAGGCTTTTTGACACAAGCCTGAGGAAGCCAGACATCCTGAGATGTAACATGCAGATAGGGCTCACAAGTGAGCTTATTTTCCAGGTGGGTTTGCTCAATTTAAAGGGACTTTATTAATAAAGTCTAGACAGCTTAACATTGAGTGACCATCTTATTTCACATTAATGCAGTTCCAAAGCCATTTGCATTTTTAGCACTTTACTTAGACTCCCAGGCCTGATGGATTCAGGAAGCGTTGGGTACATTATTTAAAAATCTGTGAAGAGCAACAACGTTTTACAATAGTGGGTCAATAGTCAGCCTAATATTGGAGCCTTGATGTTTGAGCCTGCGACTTTGAGCTACATCTTGTTTCTCAGCTCTCCATGGTTTTAGAAAATTTCCAGAAAACTTTTTTTTTTCTTTTCCTTTTAGCATGTTCAACACCATTCTCCCTTCCGCACCTATAGATGGAGGCGACCTGGGTGGAGAGGGTGAAGGTCTCAGATGTCTTCCCAAACTCATGCCGTAGCTCTGGGATGGTGGGCAGGTCAAGAGGGAGAAATGCTGGTGTTTTTCCAGAAATAACTCCCTGGGTGCCACAGCCCCACGCTGTGGATGGCTCCCAGCCAAGGCCATTGAAAACCACTGTGAGCTTCCACCTGATTTTAAATGGAGTGCTAAGCGCTTGGTCTGTCTTATAATCCTGCTATAACACCCAGAACTTCAGGTTATTTTGGAAATCCTAGGTCTATTTAGATATCCTAAGAGCACAGCTAAGTTTCCCAAGAAAAGGGGTCCTGAGTGTGGCTACGTTGGAGAGGACACCTACTTAGTTGGCTGTATCTTATATGTTATTTTTTTTTTATTTAACGTATTTAATATTATTTACACATTGCATTGAAACCTGGCTTCTGCTGCCTTCTGACTTGTATGTGTGCTGAGGAGGTACAGTGTTTTGGTATCACTCTTTGCCCTGTACATCACGTGACAGCCCCCCTCCTCCAGAGAAGGTGATGGATCCCTGCAACATCATCACTGAAATGCATGGGAGGTCGAGGGGAGGGAAGAAAGAAAAATTTCCAGCTAAAAATATTAGACGCTAAACATTCAGGTTGGCCAAAGAGGAGAGAAAATATTTTAAATATTTTCCAAGGATAATTGTTCTTGTATTTAGTCTGGGCTCCACTGAACGAAAGTGAAAACAAGTAGATAAGTATAAAAAAGCTGGATTCAGCTAGAAATATTTAGAGTTTCTGCACTGTGGGAACCATGCATGGTTTTGTTTTTTACTGGCTCCAGTCCTTTTGTCTGAACACTTATGTATTTCTTGTGCCTAGAAACTGCAGCCAAACTGCTCCGTGATTCCCTGAGCGCAAACAGACTAGAAAGCTAGCAAAGCTAGGAGATGTAGGCGTTCAAAACCTGTCCCCCAGTCCAACCAATATGTTCTGTGGGATAGGTCTTCTTGCCTTCAGGAGCATCATAAAAAGGAAAGAGTTGACAAAATGGGCATTTAGAAGGTATTATGGTGTTTTCTACAAAAAAAAATACTTAGAAAATCTGTACAAGGACAAAAACTGTAGTTGAACAAAATGTGAATAGCCATATCACAGAAAATGCCCAACTTTAAATCTTGCTTTCGTCCAGATTCAGCACTTCTTCTGTTCTTCTGGAACATCACTGTTCCAGAAGAAATTATGCAAATTTGAATTTAATAATTAAAAAAAAAGAAGCATTTCATGCTGGTGTTTTGCTATTCCAACTGATTGACCCCCAAATGCTGCTCAGGTGGACAGAGTTGTGCTGTGTGGTGGCATTCATAGTCTGGAGCAGAGAAACTGAGCCCTGCCATAGGAGAGGTGCTGGAAACGTTGAACTGTTCTGGGTCGTTCTGACCATCTGCTTATTTTTGAAGTTTGAACAGGCCCAGAAGAAAATAGCTCATTTCAGTTTCCTGGTAGAAATGTGAATATTCCCAGAAAAAAAATCACTACTTTCTCCTGGGTAATTTAGGTTTTACAGAAACAGGTTTTGGTGCTGAAAAAATTGGTCTTGTTTAAAATTCCTGAGCAAATCCCAGGATAGTACATGTGGTGTTTTTCAAATGAACCTGGGGAAATCTCTTGCAGGAAAGTGATAAGGATAAGTTTTTCGCCTCCCTCTGAAGAAGGAATGTTGTCCTAAAATTCTGGGCGCTACTAGGAGGAGAAGTTCCCACTTAGTTTTCTTGTGCATTAAAAAAAAAAAATCTTCCTAGTCTAATAGCAATTCAGTGAATAGAAAGGTGAATATAGGCTTTGATTCCAGGCCGTTAAAGCTAATTATCCTTGATAATTTTGTCTCTTTCGAGCTCTATAAAAATCTTCCACAATCTCCTGGTGGGAAGGCAAGGTGTTGCCTTTAAGTTTTCACCCGACCTCCTGGTACCTGCCCACAAGGAGTGTAGGGCTGGATTTTTCTGCCCAAAGGACTTTAGGGGGTGTATCTGCCAGAGTTGGAAAGACCGGGCTGGTTTGTCAGGTGTCTTTGAAAGACTTAGATCTGAGGTCCAAAGTGAGGTGCCTCATGGCCTGTCTGGAAGAGCTGGTGATGCCTCATTTGTGTTGCAGCAGAGACTCAAGACGGCTTTTGAATGTTGGTCTTGGTAAAAGCGTAACCATTACCAGAGCGATCACCACCAAATAAAAAAAAAAGCTGGGTGTGGTATCGGGAAAAAATATTACTTCAGGATTTTTAGCAAATTTTAGTTTTAAGAATATAATTACTCAAGCCAAAATAATTTGCTGAAGTGGGTAATTCTTTATTGGGTTGTGGTTTGACTTGAATCTGTTCTTTTTCCATTCCTGTTCCACAACCTTCCTGGAATTCCTAATTTGCTTTTCTATATGTTTTATTTTTCTTGCTTAGAACAAGCAGGAACCCAAATAAGATTTTGGTGCTTCTAGCATCTGTTGTTAGTAAAAAGCCAGCACAGGGAGGAAAGGAAGATGAAATTGCCTTGTACATCCCTCAGAGCAGGCACGCTTTGTTACCACGCGGTGCCTTACAACAGTTCAAAAGCTTTGAAAACCATTTGCAAGTCTGCCGGTGTCACTGGGTGTGTTGTCTTAAAATTTTCCACCGTTGCTGTTTGTGTTGGTAAGCCTGAAGAGCATGGGGATGGAGGACACCCTGGTAATTACACTGAGTCACTGTGGCGAAGCGCATGTGCCAAATCATGTCGAGCTATCCAAGCATCGTTAAATGAACTTGCTTGGCTATCGGAACAATATTGGGAATTCCTGCCAGCCCCGCTCAGGCTTAACTTCTCTCTATTGCTATACGGCCCCACCCACTATTGGGGAGGCAGAGATGGGATAGTATAAGCTCACAAAGTACAGTTATCCTTGAAAAGGTGCTTCAGGGAGTGTACAGACCTGGGACTCAAAAGGTGAAAGCAACTCCTACTGTGATTGCTCTGAACTTGCCAACTTCAAGGCACCTTTAGGCTAAATGTGGATACCACACATTTAATTATCCCATCCTATAATAAATGTAGTGCTGTATGTGGTCTAAATAATGTTCTTAGACATGAGAATCTCCTGGTTGAGGTCAATGCAAACCTGTGTGCTCTGACATCCAAAGTTTGGTCTTCGCTCTCACATTCAATGCTAAAATCAAAGAGGTAGCAGGAGGATGATAGTTTCCCATGGCTGAAGAGCAAAGTAAATACATTAGCTTAATAATATTAGTTACAAGATGCAGAGATAAGAGAAATGGGCGGAGAAGCAGCAGTTCCCATCTCAGCCCTAATGAGGACTGTGGGAAAACTTCAGAGAGCAAACCCCAAGCCAGGTGAAAGTCTTTACAGCTGAAACCCATTATGCATCCCAACTTGGGGCAAGTTCACTGAGGTTTTGCAAACCTTTTGATGAACCTGGGCTGAGTTTTAAGAGAGTCTGGCCTGAGTTAGAGAGTCAGGTGGAAGTGCTCTTGTTTGGGCTGAGTTATGCTGTTTGAACTCGAAAGTTGATGTGAAATTCAGGATGTGAGAACTCGACACAGACCCAGAGAACAGAAGAGGATCCCTATAAAGCTCTGTAAAAACAGATCACCTGATTCTCCCTGTATTGTGATCTTGTGGAATTTGACATATTTTACAGCTGCATTTAGAAGGGCTTAGACAGTTTGCATTTATGCCATTTCTCAGAAATTCTTGTTTACACAATGTTTCCATCACGTTGTTGGAGGGCAGATCTGTGTTAAACACCCGAAGGGTCAACGAAGTGAAACTGAGATGAACAACATTTTTCAGGTTATACAATACCTTCCTCTTCCATGCAGGAAGAGTACTTCTGCTGATTCAAGCCCAGCTGAAAGAGCGTTGTTCATGGCACTAATCTTCCTTTGAAGAACAGTGCAGTTTTGGCTTGAGCTTTGCAGGACAACCTCAGTCCTCTCGCCGGGCGTGGTGAATGTGTGTCCCACAGCGCTGCTTTTTCCTCTTTGGTGGCATCTACACCAAGGAGCCTCTCCAGATTGAATGTGTTTTATGCCGTCTGTCTTTTCAATGCAGTTGCTGGTGCACAAGTAAAAAGCTAGCAAGGAAAAAAAAAAAAAAGTATTTTACCCCTGGAGCTTGCATTGCTTTATTATCTGGGCATGCGTTACTACATGCCTTACGCCTGCTGAGGTTGGCTGCCAAGGAGTTGGTCTTTTGCTCTGCCGTCTGCAAGGAGAAAAGGCAGCTTGTAACAGGTCATCTGGTGGAGCAGGAGAGCTCAGACCTGCCTGTTGATTTATTTTTTTTTTTATTTTTTTTTCCAAGGAAATAATAGAGAAAAGAGAGTAGAAAATGAACTTGGACCATGCTGCGCAAAGGTGCTGCTGTGGCTGTAACACTCGGTCTTTGTGCAGTGGTGTCGCTGGTTGTAGATGCACAGAGGCTTTCTTTAGGTGCGTGGGACACAATAGATTGGAGGACACAATGAGAGTGCCTCAAATACGATGTTTTGTGACAACAAGCAGCCATCAGTGTCAAGAGTTATTAGCAAAGCAGCGGTAGCGCAAGCCACCGGTTAACGCCGTGTGTGCCCTGTGGTCTCGCACTGAACCCCTCTCTGAAAAGTATCAGATGAGGGAATATACGGTTAAAACCACATAAAAAGATAATGTAAAAAAAGACAGCAGAAATCCTGAGTCTGAATTATGTTAAAGTTTTCAGCCAGGCTCTCAGCTGGTTTTATTTAAGGGAATTTCTGCTGAAGTCTGAGGAGCTCTGCCAGGTGATGCTGGCTGTGTGTGCATGTGGCCCCTCACACTCAGAATATTGAACTGGTTTTACGCATTAAAAAAAAAAAAATTTAAAAATATTTGCTGATTTCAGAAGAGTGTGTCCTGTGAATGAAAAGCTTCACTTCAGGGTGATATGTTGTGACTTATGAAAATTTGAAATACCTGTTATGGATCGGCTCTCACTTAGTGAGGACTGTGTTTGTCAGGCGATGATTGAAGTTGCAAATCAGTATTCTCCAAGCTGGAATTTCCAATGGGGAGGCAGATAGCTGCAAAAACATCAGTTTTAAGAATAAAATAAAATGAAACAAGCAGTAATAAAAAAAAGTACTTGACAGGCAAATTTGATGTTACACGTTCTGCATTTCTTTTCAGTCTTTCAAACTTTCTGAACACTGTAATTTGTTTCTAGTGTTAGCATCACTATCATCAAAGATGTTGGACTCTATTAGCTCAGCTGTCTAAGGGATGTCTTTTTAAAAAGGACGAGAGCAGGGGAAAACAAAAAATCCAAAACAACAAGAAGTTCAGCCACTTGAATTTAAGCGTAATCACTTTTTCTTAACACATGTCTCATTTGCAATGAGGGCAAAGACAGCAGGAGAAACCTCAGCCAGCTGCTCACTCGCCCCAAGCTGGGAAGAGGTTTGGTTTTTTTTTTTTTTGCATTAGCTGTGGTTTTGCTAAGGTCACTTTTTCAAGGCAGCAATGCCATGTGGTATGACTTGTGCCACAGCATGGACCAAGATTTAAGTTAAACAAAACCTGTCATTTGATGCCACAGTTCAAAAACTTGGCTCGGTGGATGTTTCTTTCTACCCATCATTTTTCCTGGGGTAGAGATGTAGGGGTCCCTCTCTCCAGCTTCAGCCTTAATGGTAGCTTATTCAGTCAAGAACAGAGCAGATAATGGGTGTAGAAAGCAATAAATGATCACCAGTTAGCTGAAGGAGGAGGTGCGGGTCCTTCTGGTCAAGGCTCTACACTGGAATAGAAGAGATTGAGTTAGACCTTGCTTTGGTACAACCTCCCTACCTCAGCACTCCACTTATTTTGTCTCAGATGGCGATGTTGGTCCTTCCCTTCTACTTTTGCATCTTAACTATGACGGTGTGAGCGACCAATGATGGGCACTGCCGCTGTGCCGGTGTCCTGCTCCTTCTTCAGCAGGTTTGAGCCATGGCCAGGGGTGGGAGATGCCCTCTTGGCTCCAGAGTTACTGCCCCTCATTACTAGGGATCAACAAATAAATCATCATCATGTTGAGGTCTTGCTTTGCCTCATTTCTGTTTGCAGTTATCAGCAGGTTACAAGCTTTCTCAGATGAGTTATTTATTTGAAATGATTTATCAATTAATTCTGTTGCTGAATTAGTAAGTGGTTCAGTTTTGCCTATGTATTCAAAGAAAAATACAGATTGTCTTCAAAGCTGCATGGAGCACGTGGTATTTTTTCGTCTGGTTGGAGTATAACTCTTTCAGAGCAGTTTCCACAGCCAATATGGAAACTAAAGCACAGAGTATTAACTTTCTGTGAATACGCCTCACATTTACTTGAAATTCTCTCTTTTTTTTGTGTTGTTCCCTTTCGTACATTCTTGTGTTGGAATATTCAGGGGAAACAAGCAACAACAGCGACACAATCAACCAAAACACACTCACGTGAAAACGTCCGTGAATGTTCCTAGGACATATTTGCAGGGTTTCACCAACTTTTCTCATGTCTGTTGTTAGTATTCCAAAAAGTGCTATTTGCAGAACATGGGACAGAGAATTTTTAAAATCTTAGGATTCAAACTTTTATCTGGGTTTTGGAGCATTTGCCACTGATTTATTACATTGGCAATTATGTTCTCATGAAAGCCTTTATAATGCTGATTGAAGGTGCTCCCGAAAACAAACATGATAGGAGATCGAAGTTGCTCTTTTCGATTACTAATTCTTGATTAGGAAAAGGAAAAAAAAAAAATTATCTTTAAATCTCTCCAGTGCTACTACTGTGACTTGCTTAACTGTGTACTAGAAACAGAGGGATGTTAGAACCACCAGTAAACCTCGAAGGGAATTACAGCCACTTGTATGGTCTCTGCTTTCACTTGTTTACATTCTATTTGGCAAATCTGAGGTGTTTTGGGGCAAGGTCTTGGAGATCCAGCATCTACTGGGTCCAAGAGATTGTGGAAGATGCAATGCCATTTAAGTGAGAGACGGAGTTTGCCGTGACTGAGCCATGAGTGACGGAAATGGTCTGTAGACAAATCTGGCCCTGCTGGAAGGATTTTCAGGACTTAGGGTGGATATATGCCAAGATGAAGGGTTTGCTGTAGGAAAGTGTGTGGTATGAGACTGGATTTAGTCAGGTAGAGAGTGCCATAGGGACTTTGGGATTTGTTACATTAGGAAGAAGAAAGTAGGAGATTGTGGTGGGTACATTGAGGTGATTGCAATGGGTAATGATTTTCCAGAAGTAGGTGATGTTTTGCTGGCTTGCTCTTCGATACAAAGCTAGACCTTCCGACCTTTACACATTTTCAGAAGCATGTATGTTTTTATAAACACATCCAGAAAGCAACATGTTTTGTCTCCAAGGTAAGCAGCCCCATACTCTATAAATGATTGTGCTCCACAAGGCTTTAGCGGCTCTACCACCTTCATCCTTGGAGAACATTTTTCTGATGTGCTTGGAAGCTTTCCCTGCAGTTCCCTTACCATTTGTGATTACCTTTCCTTTTCGGTGGAAGGTATAAATTGTATTTTTTAATACAGAAAGGCTCCTCACCAGAGACTGAACCTCTGGAGGAAGAGGCTCCTGTGGGAGCTCCGTATTTTTTGCTGGTCTCGGGGCGTTTGGCAGTGCTGGCCTTTGTGGTTCAATGGCTTAGGGACTTGTTTGAGCGGAGAGTGACCCAGATTCCAGCTCTCTCTGCCTGAATCAGGTTAGGGATATTTTTCACAATAACTCCTCCAAAGAAATACGCTGTCTGGAGAACCTCTGCCAAATATCTTAATGGCACTTGAGGCTTGGGCTAGTTAGTGGCATCAAGTGAAACAAAAGCACCTCCCTGACAATAGCGGGAGCCGTTCCCATTGTGAGCGCAAATCTTTTTCGAACATGAAGATACACCAACCGGGTCAAGTAATGCTTCTGAAAAATTCTCCAGTGTTACTTTGATATGCTCGGTGAAGGAACTTTAATTTAATGGGACTCGGTTGAAAAGAACCAATCAAAGAACAGTGGAAAAGCTGAATGCCCAACATAAATACCTGCAGCTCAAACCAAACAATGCCATTGTTGGGCTGTAATCAGGAGAGGGCTTTCAAACAATGCCTGGTGGGGTCCCTCACCAGCCGGCACAGGTAGCATGCTCACAGATGCCTAATGCCTAGCGTGTATCTGGGTACATAAATTACTCGCGCTCGCTTAGTCATGCTCAAAAGACTCCTTAAAGCTGGTACGCTAACGCCAGGTGCTTTTTACAAGACGTAAATGTTCTGTTTGCAATACAAGTTGCTGGATGCAGAATTCAACTTTGCTGTAGAGCTGTGGTTTGCTTGAATGATCTTGACCTGATCTTGAAGGGTTTGAAAGGCTAATCCATTCATTCCTATTCCAGACATACACAGATTAGGCTTCTGTTGAAACAACTTGCACTTTTGAAAATAGCAACAAAACTGCAATTGGTTTTGCATGTGTCTTAAGTTTCCAGCCTGGCAAGTGATACCAGCCTTTGTGCCCTTCCTTTGCTGTCTTCCCCGAAGACCGCAACTCTTCTGGTCAGCTGTGATGTGCTCTCTTCAGCTGGTAAATTCAGTAGCTGGAGGTTTCAGGTGTTGCTGCTTCTCGATCTCTGATTGAGTTTCACTGCAGAGTTTCAGTATGAAGTGACCTGGAGAGTTGTCTTGTGTGTGGGCTTCAAGTGCAGTGTATCTCGGTTCAACATTTACTTTCTTTTGCAGATTTTGAAACAAGTCTCACAAAAAAAAAAAAAGCAAGCACGCCTGGTGGCTTTGAAATAGTTGCTTCTCATTTCTCCTTTCGGATGTTGGGTGATAACAGAAATGCTTCACAGGCAGATCATGCACTGGTGCAGGTGGAGATATACTGGTGGGTGTTATATTGGGCATCTGGTCTTGGATACGTCCACATACACCTGCTGTCCCCTCACGTACACCTTTGTGTGCACCCAGCTCTGGGAGCCTGATGAGTTCTGGTTAGGGGGTTGTTAATTTTCATGTCGATGGATGCAGCTCCTGCACTGCTGAGCAGAAAGTAACGGTGTGTCTGGGAGCTGTGCGCAGCCTACACGTGTGGGCGTCCATTTGCTTGTGCTTGTTATCAACCATGAAGGTCAGCGTCTCGGTAGGGTGGTACCTGAACTTCACTTAGACTTGGACAGCTTAAAATACAGCTGTCCCAAGAACCTGGATCTGAATGGGGCGGTCTGGTGACGGCGCATACAGGAGAAGCGAGATCGGCTGTCAATTCCCTGCACCTGCTAATGTGTACACGCGTGCGTTCATTTGTATGTATAGAGCCGCTATATATACTCGTTACGTGTGCATATGTATGCACATGTTCATGCAATGCCAGTCACACACCGCTGCAAGAAAATGTTCTCCAAGATTTACACGTGTGTGTGTGTACCTTAGCAGGGGTAGCTTTCTGGGAGCAGGGGAGCTTTGCAAGAGTTCCCTTTCTCTCTTGGCATGGAGCATCCTGGCAGGATGCAACTGGGTGACTGTGCAGCCCCATCCTGCTCCATCTCCCTTATATCACTCAAACGTGTATGCTGTTCATGCATGTGCGTGCAGACACACGTGAAACACTGCCTATGCTCCTTTTGGCCAGGGGTGTCCTCCACCAAAGTCCGTTTGCGGGTTGGTTGCTGCTGCGTGAATCAATAAGGCGCAGTTTGGCACATCCCTCTTCCCCCATATATCGTCAGTAGACAGTGTCTGTACAATGCCCTTTGATAATTAAAAAACTGGACCGTTTTCTTATGCCCATTAATAGGGTGCTGCATAAATCTGCCCGGTGGCCCCCAGCTTGTCCAGCTCCACCTTGCAAATGGCTTTGGCTTTCTTTGAGACCCAGTCATTGCACTCAGCAAAATTATTATCCCAGGTGCACAGTGAAGACTGGGGTGGTTTTTTTTTTTTCCCTCCCTGAGAGCTTTGGAGGCATTGGGCTTTCCTTCAGTGTGCCTGGGACTTCACAAGCAAGGACGCCTCGTACAATCAATAGACTTGACAGACTGTTGGAAAGAAATTTTGGCCCCGAACTGGAGGGTTCTGGTAAGCTTGCACGGACTATTGGCCAACACCCTTTTGAAAAGAGGACTGAGAATAATTGCCTGCATCTAAATTGCTGGCAAAAGTGCTTTTTGCCATATTTCTGCTGTTGCACCAGCCGTGGAAACGCCCCTCGCCAAGGAGAGCTAGCCAACGGTCAGTGTAGGCTTGACCGACGTGGATGCCCTACCCAGGCTGGGATATCTTACGGCTGCGGGGAGGGGGACTTCTCCGCAGGGCTGGAGGTACAAGAGCATTGGGAGCGCGCCGAAAGCGAGCCCCTAGAAAGGGTAATTTCTTTCTGCATATTTACAACCCGCACGGCAACGGCTTGCTGGGCAGACCGCCTATGTGGGCCACGTAACGAATGCTGTCTGACGCTTTCCCCCGCCATCCAGCGAACTCCCCGAGGCATTGAAACTCTGCGTCTTGACTTAAGGCCACAGCGGCGCAGGCCGCTCCTACCCTTCACGTGGGCTTGCGTTACACTGACAAAGAAAAAGGCTTTTCCGTATTGTCTCTGCCAGGCTGACCTTTAGAGTGTTTACTTTTCAATCAGCTTTAAGAAGGGAGAGCTTGAACTCCCCGGCGTGAGCAAGTTCAGCGCGGGAGCGCTCTCGCCCAAACATTTGCCAAGATAACACCGAAGTGACAAATAAACACGCGTTGTTTTTACAGGTGTAAAATCAACAGATCAAATGCTGACCCCGGCCGTGGTCGTGAAGCCGGCCTGCGTCATGTTTGAAGAATACCACTGCATCATTTACACTTGCAAACCCTTTGTAATCTTAATCTCTTTGTTGCTTTTATGTTATACTGGCCCCCCAAGGTTAAAGAAAGAGATTTAGACCTTAAACACAAATCCAGCCTTCAAGCTCTGGAATTATCTTTGCCTTTAAATGCAACTGATCAATGCCCATTTCTTTTGAAAATAAAACCCTTTTGAACCTTGAAAGCCTTCCACTGTTGAGCTATGTCTAAGTGCCACATGGGGAAATGGGCAGAAAAAAGCCCATTTTTCCCTTAGTGCTTGCGTTAGAGGTCCTAAAGTTCAGTCCAACGCAATCAATTTAATTGGCGCTAGCTCTAGTGACAAATTATACTGGTTTACACTCAAGTGTAGCACAGATTCCTCAACCGCTGGGAAAGAAGGGAGATACACTTCTTGGTCTCTACTTAAAGAGGGCAACAGTATTGGAAAAGGAGCACATTTAATTTATCACTGTCAGAGCAGGTGCAAAGTTTAATTCTAACTAAAAGCATTAAACAATTAACCCAGACAGTCAGGCCCTTCTGAAAATGCTCAGTTGCAGGGAACACATGGACCAGATTACCAATGGAAAAAAGTCGTGGCTTCTCTTTTATTTAAATGAGTATCTTCTACAACTTTAAAAAAAAAAAAAAAAAAAACCAGAATAAAAAAGGGAAAGAACTTTATAGCCCTCTCGTAACTATTGAATAAAATAAGAAACTCCACCAGCGTGGCAGCAGATAGTTGTCTTTTAAGTAACTCATTGATCTTTGATACTCTATGAATTAGGGAATCTGTACTTCATAACCTGCCGATACCAGTTTTCCGTAATACGCGTGCCCGTACTGTTCAAAATGCCTGGCTGCTATCTTCATCTGCAAGGTGATGTGCTCCTTAGGCTGGATTTTATCCCTTCGACACATTGAAGAAACACTAAGGATCTTTGCAAAGCGGGCGCGGCTTGCCCAGAAGAATTTGCAACCTGTGGGTTTGATTTTAAAGAAGAGATTCCCCCAAATCAGGGTCTCATTGAAGAAAGCCAACAAATCCATCCTTTAAAAATTAGGAAACAGGACCCACAGCTAGAGGAAACATTGATGCTTGCTAGTATTTAAACATGTTATATGCTTTGGCATGGGTAGAAGTGGCGTGTTGGATGAGGAGTGGAACGTGGTACACGTAATGCAGAATTTGGGGTCAAAACCCACGTTTTGGAGGACAACTCCAGACTAACTGTCATGCAGCCAACCTGAGTTACAGTTTTGAAACTTTAGATTACACATTTATAATAAAATCCATCTTTCAGTGATTTTAAGAGCAGGAACCCTCCGAGAACGATCAGGTCTCTTGTCCAAAAGAAGCTTGCGTGTATGGTTGAAGAAGCAAACTCTACTGAAGGGTTAATCTTTCCATAGTGTCTTCGGGCATCCTCACCGTCTTCTAGAAGTGGGCAAAATTTCCTGTTATTTCTGGTGTGTTTTGCGTTGGTCAAAATTTGAATAGCTGAGGCAGTTTAGAAGTCTGTCCTTTCTTCCAGAGCCTTTATAAAATATTTGTCTGTGGAGGATAAATAGTTTCATTATATTCCATTATTTTGTGGATAATGTACTGGTGATATCAAAACAATGAGAATAATAATATTGTTCCCACTCCAATGCCATCAGCAGATTCCCTCCTTCCCGCCGTCATTTCAGCATCATTACCATGTCTCATTGCTTAGACCTCAGGTAGCCAATTTTGAAGCAATTCATCCTCGCAAGAAATGCCGAATGCCCACGTCAGGCGTTCAGGCTGCATTTTTCAAACTCCCAGGTACAAATCTGTGCAAGCTGAAGGGTTTGGTTCCTTACGGTATTGTGTAACTAGAGCTGATGTGCTTCAAATGTATTAGTAATCCCTTTTTTTCCTTATATTTGAGACCTGCCAAACGTCCTATTGAGCAAAGGCTCATTTTCAGACACGTGAGAACAGTGCAAACGGCTTGAAATTAGGTGGGATCTTTGCTTACGTATCTGTGAATGGGAATTTAACTCTGCAATTTATAGAGAGCTTATCCCCAGAGACCCGGAGCAGCGCAGAAATGAGATGCGCGTGATTTTTGGTGGGCTTGGCGGTTCCTGCCGCCTGTCTGCGTCCCTCGACTGTTTGGACATGGCGTGTTCAACAGAAACTGCTTGGAGGATCCCAGGGGTCCTCTCTCAACAAGCGTAAGAGCAGAGGAAAATCATTGAATTTACACGGTTTCCTCTGCAGCCCGGTGTATGTGGTGCCTGGTAAGGGGGTGTTGGACTCTCTCGGGTATGAAGCGTCTCTGCCCCATCAGAGGAGGCTCTGCACATCCGTAACATCTCCTGTCCCAAGACAGAAACTTGTGTGACAGCATGGTGGGTCTCAGAGAAGATCTAGAAGTGGCTGAAGGAAAAGCATGGCTCAGGAGATCCTATGCCAAGGCTCTGAGATGTGTCAGCAGTTTCCCTGATCTTACTCTGAGTGTTGAGTGGGTGTCACAAATTTACTTTTTTTTTTTTAAACTTGTTTTCTTTGAGAAGATAACTAGAAATCTCATGGGAACAGGTTTGCTTGAGAATATATCCTATTATTTCTGGTTTCAGTTCATTTTTGGGTTGGCAGTAGCGCCAGACCAGTAGCCACTGGAGTGGCGCGCCTTCAGATGGATCTTCGGGAAGAAGATCTTCATGCTCTTCAAACTTGGGCTACCCAATTAACTCACAGGACTTTATGATGTGAAAACCAAAGTGCCCAGGGAGGTCTTTCCCATGCCTCCATTTGGGTTTTGGCAAGGTGTTGGGTGAGACTGGGACCGCTCTGGGCATGGGTGCATCCCACACCGGTAGCTGCTGAGCGTGTAGTGGTGGCTCGAGGCTCCAGGTAGAAGGAAGCAGAAGGAAATGCAAGGGCGTATGGGAAACTTTGCCGAGATATTTTCATATCTCTTCCTTTCTTTCTTCCAGAGATTTTAAAATTGTTTTTATCCCTTAAAGCATAAACCATTTATTACAAATACCAACATGAATTTCCTTGCAGTAGGATAAACACTCAGCTGTTCCACTTACTGGAGTGCTGTAACATAAACAAAAACAAACCCAATGATTTTTGCAGTGAATTCTTCCTCTGGTAGGGAGTAGTATTTCTGCGTTGTAATCAAGCCAGTGTTTACGCCTGCATTGGAACAACGCAATCTGAATGACAGGATCCCACGTGTACTTTTATAAAGCGGAGAGATAAGGCGCTGGGAGGCAGAGGAAGGAATACAAATGATCCGCTCGATAACGACACAAGCTTTTTCTTCATGCATTGGGGTTGTACGAGTGAGAGGCAAGACAAAAAAAAAAAAAAACCCTGGTTGTATCCTCATCCAAGCTGTGAGACTTTGGGTCTTGCCTCCTTCGGTCTTGCCAAGGGCCCGGTTGAATGAGAATGGGTCTGGTGGAGCTTTCCCCAAAAAGATGACAAAAATGCATTGGCATGATGTACGGGTTATTTTATATCGATTTTATGTGTTGGTCTTTCTAGGGCGGCTTTTCAAGATTTTTCTTGCGGTCCTGAGGATGAGCAACTGTTACAATTATAAGCTTGATATTGTTTATAGTCACAGGGCTCCAGGAGCTGTGACTTTTAAGAAAAGCACCAGATTTCCAAACCCTAGATTCAAATCATGACAAGCTGGTACAATCCAGCCCCCAAAAGTGTTCCGTGTTGCTTCCTTCCTTTGCTGCTACCGGTCTCTGAAAACAAGATGGATTCGGGAAAGCTGATAATCCAATTTCAAAGTGATGTCGAGACGCCAAGGAGAAGGCTCTCCAGCTCCCATCACGGTTCTGCTGGAGCGTTGAGCGTGACGTAGCCCATAGCACGCGCACCGTACGGTAGCGCTGGTGTACTTGGTGTCTCTTATTTCAGTGAAACGGGACCTGGATTTGTCCTGACTACACCACTATGAGCTTTGTTACATATTATAACGTTAAAATGTAAACGTCTAAAGCTTTTGACTCTCTTAGTCATAACATAACAGTAGTAGCCAACTAATTTGGCCCAACATGTAGGTAACAACACAATAACAGTCAAAATATTTTTGCTATCTATAAGTTACATTGTAACATAAAAACTGAGTTTAGTAAACTGGAAAAAAAAACCAAACATCTAAATTGTATCAAAATGAAAGGTTTTGACCATTTCCTAGCCAAATATTTGGAGGAGGCCAAATCCAAACATCTTTTTTTCTTTTTTTCCCCTTCTTCTAGCACAGCCTCTTAAGCTCAATTTCAGGTGGAAATTTGGATTTTCCGTTGTAGCGGGAGTCCTTTACTGCTGTCAGTGAGACAAGGTGGGATGTCCTCTTCAGCCGTGTAGTTGTGTGACCCCTTTTTTTGGTTGTGTTATGCCGTTACCCTTGGCAGCTGCACAAGGCGATGAACTCTGCAGAGTTAACTGCACCTCACCTTTTATCGTATGTAGCCTTTTATATCGGTTTCACCTGTATCGCTTTTCCGTTGGTTGAAATGTCTGCTTGGCTTGGTGCTACCAGAACAAGGGGATGTGGGTGCAAACCCTCCATGAGGGGTTACGTGTTCGCTTGAGGAGCGTTTGCACATCTTCAGCTGGGGCTGGTGCCCCTCAATGCCACCACGCTGGGCAGAGCCGAGCCTGCACCTTGGCCAAGGACTCATTTTGAGGGATATTTTTGAAGGGCTATGCATGTTGGAGATGCAGAAAACTCACATGAAACTGTTGCTGGTATTTCTCCCTTGCTCTTTTTGGTTTTGCTTGTCCAAGGCCTGATCTGTAGCTAGCCAAGGTCAATGAGATGGTTTTCACCACCTGCAGTTAGGTTTTGCATCCTTCACAGTTGATGCAATGCTGAGAAATGTTTACGCGCTCTTGGTGTTTGCTTTCTGGAGAAGAGCTTGACAGCACACTTCAGCAGGGCAGCAGTTCAGGGGCACAGGCACCGGCGTTGAGGGAGAAAGAAGGGATGCAATTACGGAGCTGAACTTAAAGGCGCAACAGAAAAGGGAACTTTTCAGGGAAATACAGGAACTGTGAGCCTCCAGCTCCGGCTGTTTCCCCAGAATAGTTGGGTTTATCTTAATAAAGCAAATTCTGCATCTTGGTGAATAATATTATGTCCCCAAAACATGGTTCTGCTTGGAATGGTAAATGCAGCAGGGAAAAGGCTGAGAAGTTTTACGTAAAATAAAATATATTTTAAAAAATTCTTCGTAAATCAGGGAGCAAATGCACAACGCTCCCCCATGAAATTTAGCCAATTCAGGTCATGAGTCGAGAAAATATTCGTGTGTCCCAAACTTGAATGGGATTTGAATTTATACGTAAAGTAAAGCAGTTGCTCCAGAGTTTCCTTTTAAATGGATGTTATCAGGAGTTGGGGTCTCCGTGCCCTACCGAGGTGGGATCAGGTCGTGCCGATCCACAAAGTAGGATTCATTATGGCATCCTGGTGCAAACCTCCCCTGAATTTTCCTTCCTGGGGAAATGCTTCCAAGAGAAGCCGGGAGGGCAAAATTCACCCTTGATGCAAGCTTGGAATAAAAAAAAATGCTACTCCCCAGTGCCAAGCCTGGATGCATCCTTGTCTCTTTTTTAAACCCTCTGTTTGGATCCTCTGAAGAATCAGGAGGGAAAAAGGGAAAAGCTTCCCGTCAAGGCGAGCACGCTAATTCTGCCGAAGCATGAGTTTTGTTGATAGGGTTTTTTTTTTTTTTTTTTTTTTTTTAAAAGTGTGATCTGTTTTCTGCTTCTGCATAGAGAGGGTAGTGGCAGTCTTTAGTGGCTGTGTCAATGTAGCCCGTGTTATTACGTACAGATGTGCCAGCTGCAAGTAGGCATTATCTCTTTGATAGTGCGAAGCACTTTACAGCGGGTCAGAGAAGTGCAGCTCTCCACCAACAGATCTAATTGCAATCCTTTTATGTTCTCCGTGATTGCAGGTTTCTCCGGCACTATAAACAAATAGTAATCAACTAAACCTGTTACCTCTGAGCAGCGATGTCACAATATGAAATATTAACTGTTCCGAAAGCGGCGATGGCGGTTGAAAACCATATTTGGTCTCGAAGGTAAAAAAAAAAAAAAAAATCAGGAAAAATCAGGAGCGCTAGCACTGGAAGCGTGAAGAGCCCTCTGACTCTCTTCCGTATAATGAAAAATTGTGTCTGTACACGACGTGTTTTATGTGGTCAAATACAGTGTAAATATTGTGTACATCTTTTGCTATAGCAACAACATATTAACAGACCCACAAATAAACTCTGCCTCCGAATCTACATTTTTATGACACCGTTATGCTAATACAAGACAAACTTATAGTTTGCTGTGCGTCTAATCCACCCCAAATTGATCCATTTGTATTCCTATAATCCAGCCAACTCTTCTCTCCCCTCAAGAAATATGAGACGCGGGCCCCAAATGCATGGCTGATGAGACAGCCGGCTGAAAGCCGAGAAGGGTGTGTTTTTACTCGTTTTTTCCCTTAGGAAAGTTTTGGTGGTAGCTCTTTCTGGTTGTTTGGCCTGCTGGGATTTTGGAGAGGACAAAGGAAGGAGTTATTTGAGGAGCAGCCTTTCTAAGTGCTTGGACTGAGATGTTTCTACTCTGTATCATCATGCTTGCAGCAAGCTGGCCAGTTTAGGGGTTTGGTCAAGTCTTGTTGGGAAATGGGCCCCATGGGCCTGATCCTGCACACGCTCTTGACCATTGAAGACTGGGCTTGGGCTGACTCATGGTAATTCTCCACAGGCTCAACCCCAAAGGGTACCAGAGTCACTTTAATGATATTTTTTTGGGGCATAGATATTTGAGTTTGAGGGCCTGTGTGTCAACAAAATGTAACTTACTGGTGTGGGTAGAGAGGGGGGGTTCAGGGAGGTGATGGTACTTGGATGCATGCGAGACGTCCATGGGGTAGACACCAGCTCCTCAGATGCTGAAGGAGCCCCTGGAAACAGCTTGAGCGTCTTGAAGCATCGAAATGGGACTTTCCACGTAAATTGATCATGAAGGAGAGTTTATGAAATTTTTCATGGTTTGGGATTTAATCAAATCTGATCGATGCAGCTCTAATGCAAGGTGAACTTGTTGATCGCTTCCACTGGAGGGTAAAAAATATGAAGGAAAAGCCGGGGCTGTCTGTGCAGCCCGCGTTTCTGCTTGCTCTCATGCTGATGCACGGCGAGGTAATTAGCTTGAACGCTGGGGCTGCTCATTGTTACTCATTTAGAGGCATAAATAACCCAACCAACGCCTTCCCACCCCCACCCACATCTGTCCGGCTCTCAACGTGCCCCCCTTTTGTCCTGGGGGCATCCCGGGTTGCCCCCCCCGGCCGAAGGGGGTCAGTGTTAGGCTAGGCTTTGTGCCTTCCCCGCGCCCCCAGCCTCCCGCTCACCCGGGGAGCGAGAGATGGAGATTGGGAATTAAAATGTCTTTAAAAAGAAAATAAGCTTTTGTATCAGCCAGCTGGCGAAAGGATAAAGGACTGTGCTCACAAGATGCAATCAAAATTCAGCAGTGTTTTATTAAACATGTAATATTATCAAACTAAACAAAAGAGCCCTCAATGGCTGGTAATACAATGCGATACAATTTATTTTTCTTTTTTTTTTTTCCCCGCATAGTGTCATTCATACAAAAGTATCATTGAACATTCGGCTCCCAGTTACGAGCCGCACATGCAAATACCAGTACACGTCGCGGGCTTGACAGCGACACGCGCCGTGTCCTGCAGGTAGATGGCAGATCCTTCTGCTCCTTTTCCGGATAACTCCTGCTAACGTGTGAGGAAAAGAGGTGGCTTGCAGAATTAACCAGCCAAAGGGACCGAGTTTAGCTGTCTGCTAAGGACTTTGGTCTGTAAATGGTTTATTATGTTTATTCCTCCGAGACAGCCCTGTTTGTAGACTTCTGCCCCGGTGCCTCCCTGTGCCAAGGCTGCAGTTCGGTGTCTGATCTTGCTCATTCTGTTGATTTTTATATTTTGCTCTCAGTTTGTTTTTTCTAGTTGGTAAATAATGGATAAAATCCTGTGAACAAAACTGGATCGGTGCGTTGTTTGGATACACCTCTGCTCTGCTTTCATATTTAATTTCGCACCAGTAAAAAGATACAGACCTGAAGCAGAGCCTTGGAGCTTGGATTGGGTCAGGGGTTTGGTGGCTTCAAAGTCGCTTCTTTCTGACAGGTTTTGGAGACTCCTGTGACATCTGAGAGCAGAGTGCAGTCAAACGAGGACGCTGGAGCCAGGCTCCGGGGCCTGGTGAGACGGGCACCCAACGGTGCCCATGCTGTGGGGGTGCAGATGCATGGTCTGGAAGGGCCAGCACGTCCATCCCACCTTGAGTCAGGTGTAAAGGACAATGTCAAGTGCAAGGCGATGCTGAATCGAGCCCTCTAATCAGTTATAATTATCTCCAAAGAGCGATCAACAATTAAATTGCATTATTAACTCTTGATCTCACTGGAAATACATACTATCTTTCTTTTAAGCACCTGAGGTATAGCTCTTCCCTTGACTATATTTACTCGGTGAATTTTGGTCCCGTAAGGGACCGGCAACCGAACCATATTTCAATTAAAAAGAGAAAGTGTGCCTGGCCTCCATCAGCTCAGCAAAGCAACTTGGTTTAAAGGTGTTGGTGAACAGCAGCCCGGGAGCAACGGGGCTGCAAAATCTTTTCTTCCCTAAAGAACCCCAAAGGCAGAACAGCACAGAGAGGGGGGAAAAAAAATAATCAGAGAAGCCCTAACCTTGTAACATACAGTTTTTGCTAAAAATATATATTAATAATATATTATTGAGCGGGCATAGATGAAGAAGGCCAGGGAAAGCGTAAGCAATAAGAGTGTGAGCAAGGTCAGTGTTCCTTGCCCGAGGACAGCGCAATCAATAAGATCTGGTCAATACCTGCTTTATTACTCCACTACCACTCCGAGCGAAATCATTTTTAAATTAAGAATATATTTTGCAAAACTGAATTAACGCTATTGAATATTTTGCTCTTTGATATGACTAGCCTTCAAAATCAAATTATTAAATATGGAAAAAAGCATATTGGTTCAGCTTAAGGATGGGGGTTTTTTTTGTTTTGTTTTGGGTTTTTTTTGGTCCCAGGAAAGGAAGTGGATGGCTTGTGATTCCCATTTGTGCCTGGGCATTAAATTACACCGCATCCTGCCCCCCCACCCCATGGCGAAATGCAAAGATATTTGATGTTGTTTCCAAAAGGCTGCTTTTCACTTTGAAGGGGAGATGCTGACGGAGAAAGATGAGTGTGTAAAATGGAGACCAGCAGTTAACTTCTGCACAAATTGAGATGCTCGGCTCTCTCCGGTTCGGCACGTGGTGGATCCAGCCTGCCCTAAAATTGCATGTTTTTCTGAGCCATCCTCACCTTTTCTCCTGCCCTCCCGGGCTTCCCAGCCGCCGCACTCGGCGCATGTATCGATGGTGTTAATTTGGAACTGTCGTGAAGGCGCGCTCAAGGCAGGTTACTCAGCAAGGCAATATCAAAGGGCGAGACAGGATCTGACCCTTCTCCCCAGGGCAGGTCTGCTTTGGCTGTGCTGGATTGCTGGATGGTGCCAGGTCACCCCCTCCTTTCGCTCCAAAGTTTAGAGCCTCAAGTAACTCGAGCAAATCTCGTTTCATTGTGTTAAAATGATTACATGGGTTTAGGATGGCCATTTATCACGCTAAATTTTGTTTCCTTTGGAGGGAAGGGAAGAGAAGCTCTTTTATTTAGCCGTATCGGTGTTCTGAAGGCTTAGCTTTGGCGACCTCAGCGTGAGCTTTGCAAGGAGGCTGCCCTCCTGAAGTGGCTGGTGGGTCGCATGATGGAAACCATGGTGGTGCAAGAGAGAGGGCAGTGGGTGCTCAGTGCAAAGCAACTGGCTTTGGAGCTTCAGTTAGCACCGTTTGGACTGGGAATCTTGGTCTGGTGTCCAGACGTGGCTCAAGCCCAGGAGGATGATGTCAGCAGGGTGGGGTGCTTTCTTGCAGGAGAATGCTGACTGTAGCTGATTGCCAACCCCATCTCCCATAGCAGGGTCTCGCAGTTGGTGCTCCTCTCCTGCCACCCTCCCAAGATCCCTCCAGTGCATCTCTGGTGCCTGCCACTCACTCCC
This sequence comes from Ardeotis arabs, assembly GCA_011801015.1. NCBI lineage: Eukaryota > Metazoa > Chordata > Aves > Otidiformes > Otididae > Ardeotis > Ardeotis arabs. The sequence continues at coordinate 45,242 of JAAGAY010131754.1, forward strand.
TTGTCGACATTTGTTTTGTAGTAGCTATCAGCTGCTGGATTCAGGTAGGACATGAGAGATGGCAATCTCCCCTGAAATTGAGAGATATTGAAAAGGCTCAGGCCTTTAGGGTTGGGTATTTATTTATTTTTAAAGTTTCACTCTTTTATTGTTTGCTGCTTGACTCTTTCATCTAATCCTCCTCAAAACATTAGATGTGATTCACCCGGGGCAGGTGGAGAGCTTTCTCCCTAAAACATCTCCTGGTTGTTTGAGGGGTAGCTGGACGCTTGTGTTAAAAATGAAAAGTATTTGCTTTTTGGTGTGTTGATTGAAATTATGTAAAATACATTTTCTTTTCAAGGTGCTAACACCACCCCTCTTCATGAGCACCAAATTACCTTCAAGCCCAGAAACTCCACAGGGCTGGTTGTCAAATTGTAGAATCACAGAACGGTTTGGGTGGGAAGGGACCTTCAAAGGTCATCTAGTCCAAGCCCCCTGCAAGAAGCAGGGACATCTCCAACCAGATCAGGTTGCTCAGAGCCTCATCCAGCCTGGCCTTGAATGATTCCAGGGATGGGGCATCCACCACCTCTCTGGGCAACCTGTTCCAGTGTTCTACCACTCTCATTTTAACAAATGTCTTCCTTATGTCTAATCTAAATCTAAATCAATGGAGACCCTGTCACACAGTTTTGGTGACGGTTTAAAACTTATGTGGGACATCCAAGGCCTGGATGCTGATGGTTGCATTTGCAATTAAGGAGGGCTTTCACCATGTGCAGCTGTGGTGATGGCTCTGCTGTGGCAGCAGCCTCTGTTCAGCTGGACAGTCAAATCAGGGAACTCTGTCTCAATTAGCTCCTGGGTAAGAGAAAGTAAATAGCTCTTTAGCTTTACACAGCACCACCATGCCGATGTTCCGACCAGACAGATCCGTCCGTGCTCATCTTTCATCATGCTCGTAGAGTTGGTTTTTGGTATTCTTTGCTGGCTTGAGGCTGGGTGAGAGGGACACCCTTGTTGTCCACTATAGGGCTGTGTAGTAGCAGGAACATCAGGCTTTTAAGAAGAGAAAGCTCAACCCATTTGTAGATGTCTCCCTTGCAGATTTGGAGGGAGTTGGAAGATCCCTAAAAGTCATGCGTTGAATCCTTGGTCTTGGCATGGTTTAGTGATACCCACTACCTGCTCTGAGGGTCTTTGCAGAGAACCTTGGGTTTTTTTCTTTTATACAAATTTGGTGGACTTGCAGCAAGAATGCATTGAAACAGGTCCTAATTATATTTTTATTGGCAATACAGGGGAAGCCAACATATTAAGCAATTCAGAGGAAAAAATCTTTAGCCTCTTCTCACACAGCACTTTGCCTCCAGTGCCCTCCCTTTGGAAAAATCAAAAACTGTAATCCAGGGTGATCTCTGACATCCCTGACCCCAGCGTTGTGCTGGGCCAAAGTTCATCTGTTCACTGCTGGATCTTTGCTGCTGCCTGCTCAGGGGTTCTCTAGCGTTGGCTGTCGTTGGAGGGCATGGATGGGTCATCAAGCCCTCTGTCCCTCCTGCTTTGGAGAGTGAATGTGGTGCCTTGGAAACATAACTTGACCTCACTAGATGTTTTTAAAGAAAGATATCAGAGGTTGAATGGAGAGTTGATGGGAGATCAAGACAGCTGAACCTTGGGAATGGAGGGAGAGGAAGGAAGAGTGTTATACAAAAACAGTTAATGGCAAGAACTAGAAGGAAGGACTTATGAAATGGGTTTGTTTGGGATGTGTGTTGGAGTAGGGACAGGTAATGCCTTAGCGGAACCACTGCAGTGGGTTACTCCGACACCACGCATCCCCACTGCCTCTGTCGGTGGCACACTGCCTTCAGCAAGTGTCCACAGGCCTTGGCCATCGCCTCCCAGACCCAGAAAGGCTCTGCTGGTGTGTGATCTGCAGGGAAAAACTCCTGCAAGCACCGGGAAGGCAGAGAGGGAGAGCCTTAAGACTTTAAATAAACTTGATGCTAAGTCAAAACCCAAACAAAACGAGGGCGGGAGGGGAGAGAGATAAGCAAATAGCCTTGTTCGCCCTTACATATATATTATACCTGGCAGTTAATGATGGTGGCAAGCTAGTTAGCATACAGCATGGAAAAAAAAACCCTGATACAGCTCTTCCAAAAGGCCTGACCCACCGATAGGTGGTGAAGGGCAGCTGACCGCCCCAGGGGGAAAACATCCCCCTGATGCTCTCTGTCTTTTTTTTTTTTTTTTATTCTTTCTGTGCGTGCATCTGTGTGTCTGGGAAGGGTCTGGGTGAAAACCAATGGGTGGCATAAAGAAACAGCTTTGTGCAGGCATCCTTGAGCGCTCGCTGCCGCGCTCGCTTGGCAGGACACCTGCAATCTTTGAGGCCCAATTAGTCTTTTCAGAAGTACCATGGTGGAGGGAGAGAAACTTGACCTTCTGGGGCTGGTAAGGGGGGGGCGGGGGGAAAATCTTCCCTTTCATTGCCTTCCGTTGAAGTTGGGAGGGAGGTCGCGCCTCCCCCCGCGGCGCGGGGCAGAGGGCTGCATCGATAGAGGCGGCCCTGTTGTGTTTACGAGCCGGCGCAGGTGCGAGCTGCGGACAAGCAGGTGTTTGTTGAGGCGACCTCGAGCGCGGGTGGCTGACCTCCCCTTTCCTCCTGACTCATCTTTCCTTGAGAAAAAAAAGAAAAGAGCTGTTTTTGGGCTGCGGTGTGCCTGTGAGCTTTCTCTACGTGTAAAAACAACACTATTTAGAGGTCTCTGTTAAGTGCTTCCCTTGCAAGATGCTTTTTGATAATTTACCTGGGAGAGATGCAGCTAGGATGCTGCCGCAGCTCTTTTAAAAGGGTTCGGTTCTGCTGAGGTTTTGCAACTGTAAAGGTCTGGTCTGCCTCCTCACCTTAAACCTCACCTGGCAGTTTAACGATCCAGGATAAGGAAAATACTTGCAGATGATACCAAATGGGGGGGAGCTGCAAATATGGAATGATACAGAGAGAACTGAAACATGAGAAACATGAGAAAATGACAATAAGAGATTTAACGTGAGAAAATCTCGAGCCACTAGAACATAGTTAGAGCCTCCAGTGAAGCTTTGAGAACATCCTGGGGTCATGGGAGTTGGCACAGAGATTTGGCAGCAAAAAAAGGCCCAACATCTTTGTTGGGGCTGCGTGTGGATGATGTTGGAGGCTGAAGGGGCTGGTTGATGAAGAAAAGATGTGGGCACAGCGTGAATGGGGAGCATAAAGGGGGAAAGGAAACTGAAGGTAAATTATGGAGAATTGGATGAAAATACCAAATATTGAGAAGAAAATTCCTTGACAGAGGGATGTGTGAGGTTGCTGAGGCATTGCTGGGATGAAGCAGTGGAGGCTCTGTTGCTTCGTACACTCACAGATCTGAAGCTCAGGAGGGACCCTTTGATCACTTGGTTTGACTTTGCGCGTGGGCCCTAGGATTTCATCCATTTGCTCCTGAACTGAAGCCCAATGACTTGGGTTTGACTAAACTGTAACTGAGGGGGACATTTAAAACCAGACTGGGTGATCCACTGAGAAATGAACTGTGGGGCAACGACCTCGCCTTGGCAGGGAGGTGAGGTAGGGGATCTCAGGGGTCTTTGCAGACTCTGTCTGTGCAAGATGGAATAAAACATGAGTGTGCAGGTTGAACAGAGGCATCTAAACTCACATGGGACCAGCCTGCTGGCACCTTGAACTGTGCTAATTCCAAATGGACCTGAAGGCCAAGACCTGCATAGCATGGAGCGGTCGAGGTTTAAGCTATGCTTGGAGGGAGGCCACTGCTCCGTATCTGTGTCTGTCACCCAAGTTGTAAAACTTACCTGCCGTAATACCGTGTGTGAATTCCTGCGTCAGGCAGTGCCAGCAGAAGACCTTTTTTTTTATGCGACATCCGAAGTGTGTATGCAAGCATGGGCAGTGTAAAGGGTTGCAGAGGGAGCCTGGGGAAAGTCTGGGCTACGTCGTTGTTCCTATCAGTGCAGAGAGATTTAGCTCCAAAATCCTATTGCTAAACATTCCTAATTCCTGAATTAGTTGCAGCTTGCTTTGCTTTTTGTCTTTGAAGAGTTGCTCTGTGGGTGATGCTGAGTTAAGGTGCGTTGCATTCCACAGATAACAGGAAGGAAAGAGAAGAGATTAAGGGGTGGGGGGAATCAGGGGGTCCAGGGAGGTGATTCTGCCCCTCTACTCTGCTCTCCTGAGACCCCACCTGCAGTATTGCATCCAGCTCTGGAGCCCCTAACATCAGAAGGACGTGGACCTGTTGGCGCAAGTCCAGAGGAGGGCCATGAAGATGATCAGAGGGCTGGAGCACCTCTCCTGTGAGGACAGGCTGAGAGTTAGGACTGTTCAGCTTGGAGAAGAGGAGGCTCCAGGGAGACCTTGTAGTGGCCTTCCAGTACTTAAAGGGGGCCTGCAGGAAAGATGGGGAGAAACACTTCAGCAGGGCCTGTTGCCATAGGACAAGGAGTAGTAATGGCTTTAAACTGGAAGAGGGTAGATTTAGATTGGATATAAGGAAGAAATCCTTTACTGTAAGGGTGATGAGGTGCTGGGGCAGGTTGCCCAGAGAAGCTGTGGGTGCCCCATTCCTCGAAGTGTTCAAGGCCAGGTTGGACGGGGCTTTGAGTGACCTGGTATGGTAGAAGGTGTCCCTGCCCAGGGCAGGGGCGGTTGGAACGAGATGTTCTTTAAGGTCCTGTCCACCCCAAAGCATTCCATGGTTCTATGAAAAACACCTCACAAGTCAAAATATTTTCAATAAACCTTAATTGAAGTAGATTAGCAATGAGAACGTGTTTTGCACGCTGGCACATGCACACACACCACATGTAGGTGTTCTGGGGACGAGAAGGGGTCCGGTCTGGACTCTGAAAAAGATTCCTAATGACTTAAGACAGATCTAAAGCAACACCAGCTGGAACCAGACAACTTTGGCTCCAGAATTAGTGTAGATAATTTATCAGAGCAGTGCTTGAATAATAAGACTATCACCGCTTTATTATATCAGCCAGTGTCATAACCAGATAGAAAAGTTTAATATTAACAAGAGGAGCTGCCTTGGGTAAGTGTGTGTGCGAGGGAGAGCTTTCTCATTTTTAAAGCCTGTGTGTACTAAAATGTCAGTGTCTTGACCTCGGGGAAAGCAGTTCATTAAAAAAAAAATACAAATACAAAGTAAATAGTCTCTCTGAAAGGTTTATTTAATCTCTTTCTCTTCCTGCCCTGATTTTTCTTAATGTATTTAAAACTTAATATTTACTCTAGCAAAACAAAAAGCTATAAAATAGTTTTGGTAGGCTCCTAAATAAGTAGTAGCAGCTCAGCCGGAGCCAGCCAGTAAGCGCTGCGAAATACGCGTCGTGGAGACATTTGAAGTTGTCCCCGGTGGACAATTTGCACCGTTCGGCGTTAAAAGGCTCCATTTCAGCGCCGCAGAAAGCCCCCCAGACCCCCTGACGAGGCAAGGGCGAGTTTACAGATGATGGACTCTGCTCGGCCAGCTTGTAGTTTCGGGGCTTAAATGGCTGGCAGGGCAAAGAGGGGATAGTTAAAATTCTCCAGCTGCTAAAACAGGAATTTCTTGCGAGATTTTACAGCAGAAAAGAATTTTTGGAAGGTTAAATGTCGGTGGCTTGACCAAGCAGAGAGTCAGGGAGCCTTGGCTGGGGGCGGCAGGGACTGTCCGTGCCGGGGAGGGGGAGCTTTGGGAAAGGGGGTGCCTGCCATACTGGACCTGTACTGGAAATATGGAAATAGGAGAAATCTCTGCAGCCAGGTGATGTTACAGGCTGCTCTGTCTCCTCCGGTTAAAAAACCTGCCCTCCTAATTACTCTGCTTTAGACATGTCTCTGACAGGAGGTGTTTATACTCGATTTACTGCAGCATTGAGCTCCTCCTCCTGAAATCTGGCTTTGGTTTCCTCCCCTGTGAAATTTGGGAGGGAAGGGGAGCGATTCCACTAATTTTCACCCGCAGACCACATCAGCGTCGGGATGCACTGTGCAGCCTGGTGTCCATCTGTCCATCCCTCCCAAACAGCAGCACCAAGGTGTTTTCGGCTCAGGGTGGTATGGGTGCTCTCTGCCAACCAGAGCCTCATCTCCTGCCCCACATCACTTTGGAGGTAAAACCAGAATGATTTTATCTCTTCAGAGTAAAGCAGACCTAGTCATGCTCCCCACGTCCTCCCACTGTCAGGCGGTGCGTGGCGAAATCAAGAGCGTAAGAAATAATGTTTGTTTCTTTATTCTCTTTGAATCATTTTAATTCATTTATCAACACCTTCCTGTCGTTTTGTGGAGCTTTTATGGCTTGAGAGGTTTACGGTTTCGCTCGGTTTAGGGTTTTTGTTTGGGGTTTTCAACTTGAAAGGCTTCTATTTGCTTGGTTAGGGTTTTGGTTGAGGGTTGGGGTGGGTTTTTTTCTTTTTTTTTTTTTTTTTTTTTTTTTTTTTTTTTTTT